>JAOWMA010000112.1:0-141296 GCA_025962755.1 Colletotrichum tropicicola
ATAATTTAAAAGTATAATTTTAATTTAATTTATTTAAAAGATAACTAGAGGTCTTATTTTTATATTTTCTAGTAAATTATAAAGATTATTTATAAGTTTTATAGTATATTATATTATTTAACCTTAATAGTTATTTATAAAGGTGTTTAAGTAGGTAGTAAATTACTAAGTTTTTAAGATACTTAGTGAGTCTTTGGCGACCGCTGCGGCGTCCTGAATATGGTCTAGTGAGCCCAGGGAACTAGAGCAAAAGCCGTCGGTCTCAGCAGGCAGTACCTGGCGGCGGAGCCTAACAATTCCGCCACAGGCGTGCCCGCCCGCCTGTGGCCGTACCGACCCAGTAATCAGGGCCGTACGTCAATCCGCTCGCCGACTCCTGGGCATCGCAAGCTCTCCTTCAACCCGCACAAGTCGCCCACCGCAGGATGACTTCGCAAGCAGACTACAAGGACCGGCAGTTCCTTGCCGTCATTGGCGACGAGGTTCGACTGCCTTGGATGATGGAAAGATGGCGATTGCAGCTTGCTGACGGCGTCTCTCGATAGGACTCGGTCACCGGCCTCCTCCTCGCTGGCATCGGGGTGCGCGCTCTCACACGAACGAGCGACCGACTCGACATTGACTGACCATTGTGTGCAGCACGTCAGCACGGGCGCCGAGCAGGAGAAGAACTTCTTGGTCGTGGACAGCAAGACCGAAACCGCTGCGATCGAATCCGCGTTCGAGTCGTTCACGGAGAGGAAGGACATCGGCATCGTCTTGATCAACCAGCACGTCAGTTGCATCCGCGAGGGAAGAAGGCGTCACACGCAAGGATGGAGGTTAACAGGAGGACAGATTGCTGACCGCATACGATACCGCATTGACACCTACACCGCCGCATTCCCGACTGTTCTCGAGATTCCGTCCAAGGACCACCCGTACGACCCAGACAAGGACAGTGTTCTGCGCAGAGTGCGCAGACTGTTTGGCGAGTAAACGAACGCATCACATAGGGAGGAGGCTGGGCCAGGAGGAAGGGGCAGTATGGGGGGTACAGAATGCAAGTTACGGACGGACCACGAAGGTCTGTCATGAAATAAATCGAGAGCTACAAGTCTAGCACCCGCTACCCTATGTACGTATGCATCATCATGCCGAACACTCCTACGCAAGCAAAACGCACTCGAAAAGAACAAGAGGGACCCCAAGCGAAGCTGCCGTGACAGTTTGATGAAGCGCGGTATTCCAAGGTCCTGATGCTAAAGCCGAGCTATGATGTGTGAAACCCCAACGTCAATCTGGATGTATCGCTACGTGCAACTGTAAGCCATGCTCATACTCCATCATCGTGAAAACCATTCGTAATGCCTTGATTATTACACTTAGAGCTCGAGACTGAAGAAGCTCTTCTTGCTGCTGCGGGAGAAGACAACGGCGGCGGTCAAGCAGGTGATGGGAACGTCATCGGCGGTGTAAACATCGGCGAAGACGGTGTACTTGCCCTATGCATATAATTAGTAACTCGGTCGCGGCCAAACGGGCAAGAAGCTTAAACTCACGGGAGGAATCTCAGCAGGCAGCTCGACGGACTTGGTGATGCTCAGAGTTCCCTTCTCGATGGGGCACTCGAGGTCGACGTTCTCGATCTGCTCGCACAGGTCCGCCTTCGTGCTGATAAGGCGGATGAGGCCATACTTGACCTGCAGCAGGACGTAGGCTCCCTTCTCGATGTTCTCCTTGACGGTGCCCGAGGCCTTGATGACGAGCTCCTTGCCACTGAAACACCAAGTTAGCTAACCGTTTGTTTCACGATGCTGGAGCTCTCTTATATGCGTCATCGCTCGCCGGAGCTGGACAAACGGAGGGGGACATGGGCAGAGTGAACGTACGCCTGGGGAGGGTTGGGGGACAGGTCGACGCTCTCGATCTTGACGAGGTCGTCGTCGTGGGACTTGGGGCAGAGCTCGAGAGGAGAGTCGCCGGGGACCTTGAGGTCGTCGTTGACGATGACGGACTGGTCCCTCTGGACCAGGACGCTGGCGCCGGCCGGCGCGAGACCGGCGGACAGGAAGGCGATGACGGCCGTGGCGAACCTCATCGCGGGCAAGGATGGTGCTGAGGGGGGCTGCGGAGAGGTGTAGGATGTCGAGTGATCGAACGGTCAAAGAACTCGTCGTTTGGCGATGTTCTCGGCGTTGAGGTCGTCGATGTCCGAGGTTCGACTTTAGCGTAGAGATGGCTGGTGAGGTAAGGTAGATAGAGAGGAGTGGTTCCTGCAAGAGGCTGTGGTTGGCAGGTGGTGAGCAATGGGGCTTGGGGGAGAACGTCATGGGGGCAACCAGGGATTGCTCTGATTCGTGGGACGGGGTGGACCTTGGTTGGGACAAGCGCCGGTTCCCTGCGCAGCGGCCATGGCGACATTGGAGGTACACGCACCCGGGGACATCGCGACGGAGTGCGCGTTTTCAGACGATATCACGGTGCTTTTTGGGCGCGATTTTCACCGAAGAAGCTAGTTTGCAGCTCTCTTGGACCGGATAATCGCCTTCAAAATGGCAGAATTTGAGCTGTTGGCCAGTAGAAGACGCCAGATACTGGCATCGTCAACCCGAGGAGTACATTTCGCCAGGCAGCGCCCGGCGCACGGGCCATCTCGAATTCCCACTTTTGCGTCGTCCCCTCCAAATCCCACATTCGTTATCAGCTTCCCAGATCATCTCTGGTTCGAGATTGAAACGATCGTCACTCTCGGCGCAGGGCGTCGCCGTGTCGCCTCACGTCGCCTGCCACGACGGAGACACTCCCAAACAATTCGAGAGCAGGCTGGTGGGCGACCGAGCTGGCGCGACATTAAAATCTCTCCGTCACCATTCAAACGACGCTGTTGGAGACTTCGAAATTTCACCTCCACCCGCGCATCGCCCATGCAACTGGAGCCCTGTCACGAAATGCAGCTGGGCCGTTTCGACTACGCAAGTATCGCTGGAAGATCCCTGGAGTCTGGGTCCCGTGGACAGGTCCAAGCAGGCAGTCAACGACATCAGCATAAAGGGCCAAGTGGCCGTCACCTCTCAGTCGCCATCTCTCAGGGTCTCGCCGTCACAAGCCATTGCGTCCTACAAGCTTCCCAAAAGTCAGGGCCAGCAGAGCATGGTGCGCCCTTCGATCTGACCATCTCCAAGTCCCGAGTGCGCTGGTTTCGTGATTGGACAGCCGGCCCCGCGACTCAAGAGGCGTGCTCCAGCATGGATGATGTCCTGAGCAAAGGGTAGCCACAACATCAGGAGCCACACCACCTTATGCGTCTCCCACGGTGTCAATGTGGGTGGGTGGGTGAGAGCTGGGAGCCGGAGCTGTTGTTTTTATTAGGGTCGCAAGGTCGGCCGTCCGGCTCGATCCAATCACAGTCATGTCGAGTGCAGGGAATCGGCCGCACAAAGGCTCCAGAGCACACAGAGTGAGAAAGGGAGACACTGAGGGAGGCAAGGAGGGCCGCTCGGCTTGGACGAAAATTGGGGAACCGTCCGTGATCAAGTACCGGACACCTCAGCCTGCAGCCCTGGCTATCAGTGTCGCAAACTTTTTGTTAGGCCTCAAAAAGGCGATTGCAGGACAGGGAGATCCTAGCCAACAAAACATCGGCCGCGAATCATGTTGGGGGGTCCTGACGCCAGCTGGGTACGCCGTACGGACGGTCGGTTGTTCTTGTTCGAGAGGCGCGACTCTTTGTTTTTTGTTTGTCCATTGCCTGTTGGGACTCGGGACCTGGGTTGGAGGGAGGACGGGCGGGGGCGAAGAAGGGCGACAACCGGATAGCGCCTTTTCGCCATCTCGCCTCGTCGATCTGACCAAGGCGCAAAAAGAAAAGAGGGCACCGCACGGTGGACGGCTGCTCGAGGCCGCAGCGTGCACCATGGTCTCTTTCACGTCGTACTGGGTGTACTTGGATCAGCCAGGGCGCTCTGGTGTCGAGCTGTCGCTCCAATAGCAGCGGCTGCGCAGGAGCAACAGCAGCAGGAGAGGTGCGCAAAGGCGCGGCGCGTGTAGTCGCATTTTCAAGGTGCGCAGCTGCGCCGGGTGGTGGGAGCATGGACGAGGGAGACAAGTACCGATACTTGTGCGACTGTGAGTGCTGAGGCAGATGGATGACACCTCAGCAGCCCAAGAGACGGTCCCCCTTGTCGCCGGGTTGCGTAGAGTTTAAGGCAGCGTGGCCATTTACCGAGCCGTTGGAGGTCAACCTAGTCGAGCTTGGTGAGGGGGCGAGGCAGTTTTTGGAGAAGGAGAAGGAGGAAAGCAGGGGCAGGGCAGAGCAGAGCAGCGGTGCTTGGAGTACTTCGTAGTGATGATGACATGCCCTTGCTGCATGCATAGTGCTGGTGCCGTGGTCGTTTCTGCTGATGGGCGACGCATGATGGAAGCATGATGATGCGAAGACGGGCGGTGACGGGGCGCAAAGGGAAGAGCTTTCGGAGGTGCTGCTGCACTCTGCAGTCATCAGTGCGCGCGTGCGGGTGCCGTCCGGCTGTCGGAGAGGTGGCCAGTCAACTTTCAAGTCGACGAGATTGCCATCTGAATCGCCGAATTGTTTGCCAAAAGGCTGCAGGTCTGCAGGTCGCCAGCAGCAAGAGGAGGACCAGGTGCCAGGGCGGGCCGAATTGAGTGTGTTGAGTCCGGCGTATGTACGGAGGTACTTGCGTGAGTAAGTACTGCCGTATCTGGTAAGAAGGCCTGGAATTGTTTAGTCAAGTGTCGACGGGTCGTAGACAGGTGCCTTGGGTACCTAGGTGGGTAGGTACCTTGGATTGTGGGTTGTGACAGGGAGCGACGGCAGAGCAGCCCCATGCACGATAATATTAGGCCCTGGCCGTAAGACCCCGCCGCCCATTCTCAGAGGGTGACGCCGGCCAATGAGGAGGCGGCCGCGGGCAGTTGAGTTGAGACTCGAGACACACTGAGCACGACGGACGCGACGCTGCGCAGCGAGATGCCCTTGGCCGGAGGGTCGGGTACATCTGGAAGTGACCTTGCAGAGACACTGTTCCCCGGTACCTTGCCCCCAGGTTGTCTTCAACCTTTTTCGATGGTGCCTGGTGCTGTGTCTTTATCTACCTAACACGGTAGCGCGCGCTGGAAAAAACCTTGGACGGCGTGCTAACTCACCCGGCGCGCCGAACTCTGGGCCATTTTCCCTTTCCTAATACCTACCTACCTGGGTAGATACAAGTATGCTCAATTCCATGCCCACGGCAAGCAATACTGTACAAGGTACTGGTAGGTAGGTGGGTACCTTGAGGTGCTGCCGGCTCGAGGTACTGGCGGGCTGAGCGGGGGCGAATAGTGGACGGCCTGGCTTGGACCAGCTCACGGAAGTGGAGGTGAGGGGCGCCGCCCTCTGCCGCTAGGCCTCGATCCCATTGGCCGGCGCTCTCTGAGTCCCCTTTTGCAGCCTGGAGGCTGCCGCTGGAGGGTCCTCCGGTGTGTGTCTCTCTCGCCCTGCCCCTGGTGAGTTGAGGTGGGCGACCTGGATGGCCGCTCGCCCCCAACCGGCCAGAAAATAGCGGCGAGACGCAAAATATGGTACGAGCCCGGGCAGAGGCTGGGGAGTCATGGCCCACCTCGCGCAGTACATGCGCCGCCGCCGTGCCAGCACAGCAATGCCATGTCACTCCGGCCACGCCTATTTATAAAATTCTGCGCATAATCTGCCCGGCCTCACGTCGTCATCTGGACGGGATGAAAGCCATGGGAACCCCCGATTCTCGGTCGCAGGTTTTGTTGGCTTTCCAAGCCGCTCAATCCTCGACTCTCTGGAACTCTACAACGCGATCAACGACGCCAAACACGACGCCGACATTCTCCCGTCCCGTCCCGTCCTGTCCTGTCCTGTCCCTCGTACGCACACGTCCGCACACGCAGCAGATCGTGGACACGCCTCTGCTTACCTTGCCAACCTTGCCTTGCCTCGCCTCGCCTTACCTTTGCCTCACGCCGCGGTACTCTCGAGTCTGCCGCCATCACTCGGCGGGAGACGGACGGCTGCCTCTGCCTGCCCTCCCCTCGGATGCCTTGACCTGGACGCAGGGCAGCACGCAGCATCCGTCGTCCCAACGCAGAATCCGTTCCGTTCCTGTTGACCGTCGCGCGGGTCGCCGTTCTCGCACACACGCCCCCCCGCCCCAATCGCCTCCCAGGCAGGCTTCCACTCCGCCGTTCCATTTCCCGCTCCCGTCACATCCGCCCTGCTAGGGCCAGAGAGGGTCACCACCACCACCACCACCGCACCGCACCGCACACCAACAATCACCACACTCGGCCGCCCATTTCTTCTCTTTTATTACTCATTAAATCTTTGCATGCCGCCTCTTGTCCCTCCACTCCCGCCCGACGAACCTGCCTCGCTCTTCGTCCCCAAGAGCCCGAACACGGGCGCATCCCGCTCTCATCAAGGCGATCAGAGCATGTCCGGCACGCACGCTTCTTTGCTACCTTTTCATTTTCCGTGTTCCCCCGCCGAAGCGTTGCCCAGTCTCTACCAACATTTTGCTTCTTCTTTCCCGTTTCAATTTTGGCTGACCTCCTGGTGCGGAGGGCTAACAGGCAGTCGTCAGTCCTTCATCAGACGGGCCGTCATGTCTGGTTGCGGCCTGAAACTGGCCCGGCCTGAGGCATCCACATTTCTGCGCTAGAGGCCTGATTGGACGGCCGTAGCCACTCATATCAGCGTGCCCACCGCCTTTCGGGACTAGCTCCAAGTAAGTACTGGTACTTTGGTGCCCTGTTTTTCCTTACCCACGGCCTTTGGCTTTTCAGTCCCCCGGACACACTCTCTCTCTTTTTCGTCTTCTCAGCGTGCCTGTTTGGTCGGTACCTCACCGTACCTACTCCAACCAGGCTGGGGCTGGTCTGGTCTGGCCTGGCTGGCTGGTTGGCTGCCCATGGTCGTTCGCACGCTCGCTCGCTCGCTGGCCGGCAGCCAGTGCTCCCCAGCAGCGACGAGGCTCCCGTCCTGCTTTCCTATTCCAGCAGCAGCAGTAACAGCAACAGCACCGGCACCAGCACCAGCACCAGCACCAGCACCAGCAGTCGGGTGGCAGCAACAGCGCCTGCGCCAGCACCTGCACCCAGCGTCGCCGGCAGCAGAGACCACCACCACCACCACCACCTCAGGAAGGGCACAGCTGAGAGCAAGTGCTCCCGGCATCCCAGCACCCTTCCTCCTTCCCACCCCAAATCCCATCTTGTCGCCTCCCCCCCCTTCTGCCCCCCCCCCCCCCCCCATCGAGTCCGCAGCCCGCGCACCGAAGCATTTGGTGCCAGCCAGTCCTGGCACCCCAACCCAAGTCAGTCGTCTCCCAGCAGGTCCAGTGCAGTCACTGTTCCTGTTCCCTCCCCGTCCGCCCTCTCTCCCGTCTCTTTTCGGCTTGGCCTGGTCTCTGGTCCGCACGCTCCTGCAATGGTACCTGTCTCGCTCACCTCGCACACTCGCACTGCACCGCACCGCACCGCACCGCACTGCTGGTGCTGCCGCCGCCGCTGCTGCTGCTGCTTCTGCTCTGCTACTGCTACCTTACTCTCCTTGGGGGGACCCATCCGTCCATCCATCCATCCATCCTTCCAGTCCTTCGTGTCGTGCCCCCTCTCTTCCTCTCTTTCAATCTCTTTTCCCTCTCCATCCTCGCCGCCCAGATCACCTTCCTCTCCCTCTTTTTCGGTCGAATACACTCGGATTCCTCCTCACCCTCCTCCTTCTCGACTCGACTCAACTATTCGACCCGTCCTATCCCTCACCGTCGACGAGGCGCATCCGCTTGACCCTTCCCTCGATCCCGTCTGCCCTCCTGCCTCTCCTCGTGGCCACAACCACTTCGCGATCACTCGAAAACTTTTCCACCAGACGCCCACAACACAAACTCGCAACGCGTCGACGACACACTCCTGCGTTCACGGCCCGTCTGCACACTCGGCGAGCAACTCGGTCCCTCGACTTTTCGCTTCCTCGACGGCGTACCCTTTGAGACCGCCCCGTCGGCCCCATCGAGTCCTGCCCTCGACCCTCCTCACGATCCCTCGACTCGGCTGATCACACCTCCCCCCCGGCGGATGAGCACACCGTCTCGCGTCGCTGTCCCTTCGGCTTTCTCGACGACTTGTTCCAGCGCGTCTAGACAGGCGTCGTCATGCTACCCAAGCCGCAACGGTAATCAGCTCACGCACACCTCGACCCCAATCTCCTTTCCGAGGCAATTTTAGAGTATGACAGAAAAGCTGCAGCCAGTGTCGACGCAGACCGCGACTCCTAGTCAGACCCTCTTCGCTCCGAGCGTCCCAGTCTCAACCTACGATGTGCCACGCAAGGTGGAGACAGTAGAGGAAGAAGAGCCGTACACAATCAAGTGTATCTGCAACTTCTCTGATGATGATGGAAACACGATCTACTGCGAGACGTGCGACACATGGCAGCACATCGAATGCTTCTACCCCGACAGCCGCGAGGAGGCCCTCCGGGAGGACTTCGCCCACTCGTGCGCTGACTGCAAGCCCCGTCCCTTGGACAGACAAAAAGCTATCGAGCGAACCCGTCGACTCAAGAACGGCGCAGTTGCAGAGAACACACCAGACAAGAAGACCAAACGGCTACCTTCGAAAAGCCACAAGAAGAAGCTGAAACCCACCGACTTGCAGTTGAATGGCCACCCTGCGGGCCAAGAGAATGCAAAGCACGGAAGCCCGAGCGACCACCCTCACCCTACCAAGAAGGCGAAGACCTCGCATCGCCCGTCCCACTCAACAAGCTCCCAAAGTGCGAAGCGGAGCCCTTCTTACGGAAATGCCCGGTCTCAGCCCAACGGACACCCTCCAAGTCCTGCCACCACTCCTCCGGACCTTCCGAGCGACTTTCAAATACACAACTACTCTGATGGCTTCCTCTCCCTGATCAAGGAGAAGGATGTGCCGATCGTCCAGACAAATTCCTTCGCCAGCCTGACAATTTCCAACACCATGTCCCTTTGGCTCCGAGAACCCGATCGGATGAGGCAGGAGACGGGCGAGGAGTTCAACGACGTGTTTGCCAAGTTGCCCACGGACATCGAGACTCGTAAGGGTTCATTGCAGGTGGAAAGCAAGAAGCTTCCGCTTACTCCTGACACGGTTCTCCCCTGGCAGTACCTCTCGACGCCCGCTGCGATCGAGAAGGACGTCCCCCTGATTGAGCTCAACGGCCAAATTGGTTTCCAGAAGGACTACTGCGCCGACCCCAACAATCTGTGGGAAGAGCTTTCCTCCCCACTTCCCTTTGTGTTTTTCCACCCAATGCTCCCTCTTTACATCGACACCAGGAGAGAAGGATCGCTAGCTCGTTTTGTTCGGAGAAGCTGCAAACCGAATGCCGTCCTGGACACCTACCTCTCGGGCCAATCCGAGTACCACTTCTGGCTAGTCAGCGACCGATACATCGCCGCGAATGAGCAGATCACTCTACCGTGGGACTTCAGACTGCCCAAGAAAGGAAAGGCACGTATGCTTCACCTCCTGGGACTGGGTGAAGACGACAACCACGCACGCGACGAACCCGACATGGACGATGTAGAATACCTGAGAATATCCGGCTGGGTTCATCGTATACTTTCAGAATATGGTGGCTGTGCGTGCGATCTCGGCCCGAATTGCGCCTTCGCACGTTTTCATCGGCAATATCACGCCAAGGTGCAATCTCGCCCGCCAAAGAAGAAGCCGCGAAAACCGAAGACACACACCATTTCGCCCACAAGTACTGGCCACGCGACAAATAGTCGAGCAGCAAGTGAGGGTCATCAAGACGACGCTGACAATGACGCCCGGTCTGTCTCAGAACGCAGCAAACCCCCTAGCCGAGATCGAACGCCCGCACGTCAGGGCTCCCTAGACCAGCCGGGCATACTCACGGAACCCACAGATAGGGACAAGCGAAAGGTCCAGATGGTCGAGGACTCATTCCGCAGGATGGAACAACAGCAGCCTCCCCGCAAGAAGAAGCGTACCTCTGATGGCACCGGAAGCAAGTCGAAGCCAAAGACCTCAACTTCAACCGCTTCGACGGGGACTAGCAACTACGTTGACGCTGGCACATCAAGAAGCAAGTCGAATTCGCCCTCGAGTGGAGCCTCGCCGACCGGACAGAACCCTTTCAAAACACCCGTCTACAGGACAGGGTCTGTCGCGACGCAGTCAAGACGGGAGTCGACCTCGCCTCGTCCCGTCTACTGTGACGCCGCATGTCAAACTGACCCAGTGGAGGGCGAGTGGTACAGTGAACCTGCCCAGACGCCGAAGCCGCGACGCCGCATCATCTCCCTTTCACAACGTCTGCTGAACAACCGGCATCGTTTGCGGTGTGACGAGGCCGAAAGACGCAAATCTCTTCCGACACTTTCTGCCGCACAGGACCCTACAGCCACTCCTATGGACATTGACGCACCAGTTGATCAGAAGCAATCGGTGGGCTCCCCCACGCCATCGAGAGACGCCAACGATCATGGGCCGATCAGCTCGCCAGTTGCGTCCTCGGCTGGAGACGTCGCCATGACCGACGCTCCCACAAGCTCTCCCAGCACAGCGAAGTCTCCCGTACACAATGAGCAAGCTGTTGACGCGCATGTGAATGGCGTCAGCAGTCCTTCGAAAATCAAGTCACCAGAACTCCGGGTGCAAATGCCCCCAGTTCCCACGTTCAATGGGCCAACTACGGGAACGCCGACTGCTACCACGCCCTCGTCGGCGCAATCCCCATTTTCCGCGAATAGCCTACCAAGTCAGTTCGCACCGGCCGCTGTGAACGGCGTCGCAGCTCATCCAAGCCCGGTCAAGAAGAAGTTGAGCCTCAGCGACTACACAAGAAGCAGGATGAATAAAAAGCCAGCGGGTGGGTTGAAGACGGCGTTGTCGGGAGCTGAAGACACGAAGCCGACTCTTGATGCGATCGTCGATTCCCCGTCCACGGAAAAGACTACCGAAGTCTTGACGCCTGTCCAAGGCAACGCAGTCAACTCGATTTCAGCGGTTGCAGCAGCAAACAATTCCCTGTAACATATATAGACATGGGATTCAAGCATCGACTCGGGACATCACGGCCGCTTTCATCTTTCCCCTCTAAATACCTAAAAACTCACCCAGGCGGCTCTCCGGGTTATTGGTTTCGGCGTTAAGGTGGCGACGGACGCGGAGAATGGGAATGGGATCTCGGCTCTGGTCAGCGCTTTTCGGGAACATCAGTTTTATGCGATTCGTTTTGATTTGGGGGACCTCGAAAAAGAAAAAGCCGCGGCACGATGGACGAAAGTCTCTCGCATTGGACAACTTTTTTCAGTGTTGTCCGACTGGGAGCGACATATTCGATGGGGTCTTTGGCGTAAAGCAAGGCAAGGGAGGTAGCGCTCACGGTTTCCTGGTGCACGGGTTTGATACTGGGACGGAGACGAAAAGAGGATCACCTTTTGCCAGGATCGGCAATATTTTCTTTCTGTATTTGTAGGCTTGCTAGCAGAGCCACTAAGAGGCTTTGCACAGGGCAATCGGCCCTCTCCCACGACGATGAGGATTAAATGGATGATTGACGCAGCCGTCACGCTGCATATTTCCCGGCTCACTTATATTCTGTTCCTTGCCTCGGCTCACGTGTGGTTCATGATGCGATTGATTGGTCCAGGTATCTCATGCCGCCCAACGGCGTTTTTGTGTAGTCTTACAGGGTATCTCCGTTTTATGATACAAACGGCGCAAATCAACTCTGCCGTCCCATGTGAATCAAGAAAAAAAAAGTAGAAAGGGCCGGGTGAGATGCAATCCCGGCCTCGGAGCAAACTTTTGAAAAGTGGCGGCGAGGAAATCAGTATCGTTTGGTCGTCATGCCCCAGTTATCCTCCTTAAAGATGAGCAGAGCCAGGCGATGCCGCACAAAGAGGCCGAAGAGGCCGACGAAGAGCTGGAGGAAAGTGACCTCCCAGGCGAGGCGGTCCTCCCTCAGGGGGCCCCTCCAGACCAGCCACAGGTTGAGCAGGGTGAAGTTGCTCGTCTCGACGAAGCGGCCCTTCTCGTCGGTGGTGACCTTGAGCAGGCGCAGCTTGGCGAGGAGGTGCAATGCCTGGGCGACGAGGGGACGGGGCTGGCGCTCGGGGCTCCAGGGGGTGACGCTGGGCTCGAGCAGGCCGGTGCGGGCGTTGAACTTTGGCAGGCGGTGGCGGGGGCAGGGGACGAGGCCGAAGATCTGCGGGGTGGAGTAGAGGAAGTTGAAGAGCTGGGGGACGAGGAGGAGGCCGAGCGTCTTGGAGAAGTGGCCGAGGATGCCGACGGTCGCGAAGACCATGCCGGAGAAGTAGCAGTAGGTGTCGCCGACGAAGACCTTGGCGGGGTACCAGTTGTGGGCGACGAGGGCGAGGGAGACGCCGAGCCAGGGGAGGAGGAGGTAGAGGGAGAAGAGGTGGGAGTCGGTGGCCGGGTGCGGGTAGGGGGTGAAGAGGTAGAGGCAGTCGTTGAGGACGAGGAGGAGGGAGACGACGATGCACTGCGAGACCTCGATGCCGTTGATGCCGGCGAGCATGTTGATGGATTGGGGGCAGAACATGGCGATGCAGGCCATGTAGATGTAGTAGAGGACGCCGAGGTCGAAGAGCTCGCCGAGGTAGGGCTGGAGGGGGATCGGCATGACGATGGAGGTGACGCCGAAGTCGACAAAGTAGATGACGAGGATGGGGATGGAGGCGAGGCCGGGGATCCACCACTTGTGGCGCCAGCGGATGTCGAAGAGGTCGTCGCCGATGCCGAGGAGCGCGGTGGTTTGGAGGGCGATGATGGCGGAGAGGTACGAGGCGAGCTGTTTGCGGTTTAAAGGGTCAGCCGCCGAGGTCTCTTGTCGCACATTGTGCCATGGCGGCATCGTTTGGGAGAATCGATACTGACCTTGCTGTGGGGGAAGCGGTGCAGGAAGCGGCCCTGCTGGACGTGCTCGACGTGCAGCACGACGTCCCTGTTGCCTCCACCGCTAGTGGCGGCGACGATATCCTTGTAGAAGGGGAAGGGGATGAAGACGATGACGACGAGGAGGTAGACGGCGGCGCAGACGGCGCCCATGCACTCGGGCAGCTCGGGGCGGTGGTGCTTGGAGAGGTCGCGGCCCTTGAAGCCGGCGCGGACGAAGACGGGGCCGAGCCACCGGACCATGGAGTAGGCGAGGGCGAAGGCCAGGACGGACAGCGCGAGCGAGGCGATGAGGGGCTCGCCGTCGCCCTGGAAGGTGTTGAGGAGGACGGCGAAGGCGGCGAGGGAGAGGGCCGAGAGGCCCAGGGTCTCGTTGCGGGTGAGGGTGGGGGAGGACATTGTCGCGATGCAGGCGCGATTGCGCGCGCAGTGTTGAAAGGCTGTACTTGGTGTTGTCGGTGTTCGTTTGTTATGTTTTCATTGTGGGTGTGCGCACGCGTGGTGAATTGGCAGGTGCGTGGTCGTGTTGGTAAACCTGCGATGAAGCTCTCACGACCTGTGAGTGACGACGTAAGTTTTGCGACGGGACACAGTTGCAGGAGGTTTTGGGGGGGGGGTCGCGGGCTAAGCTATCGATTGGAGAAGGGGTCTCAATCTCCTCTCCACTGGGCTGCGTACCGTAATCTTTTTTTGGAGGATGGAGCTTACTCCCATGTGGGCGGTTTTGAAGGGGGTGCCGGGAGCTGCGGGGCACAGGCATTTGGCTGGCAGCCGAAGTGGGGCCGGGAATGTGTTCCAGCTCATGGTCTGTGCGGGTAGTTCTAGGCATGGTCGGATAGGTAGGTACCTTAGGTACCTTAGGTAACGCAGGAAACTGGCATTTGAGTTTGGACTTGTTGAGTTCTTGGACAACCATCGAGTTGCAATAACAACTGCAGTCTCAACTTGCCAGTTCCATTATAAATCAACTCAGAGATCAACACCACCGGGGCTCAGACACGCCACGCGACAAACTTGACATTTATCAGCTTCTGGCGTTCTGACTCCATTCCCGGGCGGAAACATTCCTCGAAATGGCACTAATCACAGCAAAAACCACCGAGTTTGATCCAATTGCGCCACGGACGGCCCTATCACCCCCAAAACGCATTGCCGCGTAGCCGTCCCGGTGTCTTGTCAGCCCCAATCAAACTGATCGTCCCGTCCGACGTCAACCCCGCGATTCCTTCGCCCGACCGCCCTACGCCTGAGATCCGAGGAAGATCCACGGCCCTCCGCCGCCGCTGCCTGTCTTTGTTCATCCGTCTGTCTGCCGGAATGCGGAGATAAAAGATGGAGTTAAGCCAAGAAGGAAGCTAGCCTCTCCTGCATGTGGCAGGGGGCCGCGGCCGCGACGATGATGAAATGGGGGGGACCTTTTGGTGAGCGCTTGTCAAATCACGTTACACCTTTGAACCCCTCCCGACCCTTGGGTGATCGTCGCTTACCTAGGGTAGTTGCGGCTTTGGGGTGAGAGAGAGAGGAAGAGGGGGTGGATTCCCAGGATGAATTACTAAAGCACTTCTTCTCTGGCTGGCACACTTGCCGTGGAGGATGCGTTGGGAAATCAATAAAATGCTGCAGCCAGGCACGCAACGCAACGGTTGCGGTCTGCCGAGGTCGCACTATCCATCTTGCCGGCGTCCGTCTCTCGACCCCGTCCCTCATCACCCAAACCTCCTTTTCTCTCCCGATTTAATCTGCTCATTGCAAACACACGGGTGGCCATTGGCAGGGAGAATCCACTTTACGCCCAACTCCCAAGACCCTCCCGCCGAATCGTCATGGGTCCTGGGAAGGACGTGGAGGCGCCTCCCGGTGCCCACGGCCTCCGAGCCTACGGGGGATCCTCCTCTGAGCCGGCGACGCTGACAGAAAAGGAGGCTGAACAGCAATTCGCCTCGTCCGTCGAACTCGAAAAGGCAGAAGAAAAGAACCAGATGGACGAGCGAAAGAGTTTTGACGACGTCGAGGCGCCCGACAGCGAGCCGTACGAGGAGGTGAGTCTTTCTGTTGTTCACGTCCGAGTCAATGCGACTTTTTCGAACCTGCCAAGACTTGACGACGAGACGTCATTGATGAAAATTTCCGTCCGAAATTTGTATTCGAAGTCTTCCTCTGTGCTTCTGACAGAAATTGGAGTCGTCCAGAACATCTGGGTACTCGACTCATCACTTGGATCCGCTGCTGACATCGACCAAGGACATCATCGAACGTACACGAACCTCCCGCTCCCACGCCAGCGCCCGGAGCCGCCTCTCACGCATCGCGAGCCTCGCCTCCTCCCGCCGCAAGCCCCGCGAACCGCTTCCCCCGACCCTCCACCCCGTTTCCGACCTCGACAATGGCATCGTCGGCTGGGACTCACAAGACGACCCGGTCATCCCCATGAACTTCGACCCCCGGCGCAAGTGGATCATCATCTGGTTCCTCGCGGGCATCACCTTCATGACCCCCTTCGCCTCCTCCATCCTCGCCCCGGCCATCGAGTACTTCAACGCTGACTTTGGCAACGCCGACCTGACGCTCGGCACGCTGCCCGTGAGCATCTACCTGCTGGGCTACGCTATTGGACCCCTATTCCTCGCCCCGTTGTCCGAGATATACGGCCGCCGCCCCGTGCTCAGCGCCGCCAACTTCTTCTTCTGCGTCTGGCTCATCGGCTGCGCCCTGGCGCCCTCGCTCAACACGCTCATCGTCTTCCGCTTCTTCGCGGGCGTCGGCGGCTCCGGCTGCCTCGCCATCGGTGGCGGCGTCATCGCCGACATGATTCCCATCCAGCAGCGCGGCAAGGCGCTGACCATCTGGATGGTCGGCCCGCTCATCGGTCCCACCCTCGCGCCCATCGTCGGCGCCTTCATCGCCCAGGACATTGGCTGGCGGTGGTCCTCGTGGATCGCCTTCATCGCCGCGACGCCCATGGCCCTCGTCATCGCCGTCTTCAACCAGGAGACCAACCCGCGCGTGCTCATCGACCGGAAAGTCGCCCGTCTGCGCAGGGAGCTCGGCCGCCCGGAGCTGCGCAGCGTCTACCTCGACACCTCCCCGGGGGCGCCGCGGTCCACGGCCCAGGTCCTCGCCCGCGGCCTCGTCCGCCCCGTCAAGATGCTCTTCATGTCGCCCATCATCTTCAGCGTGAGCCTCTACTGCGCCTTCGCCTACGGCGTGCTCTACCTCCTCTTCAGCACCATCCCGCTCGTCTTCCACAACACCTACGGCTTCTCGGTCGGCAACACGGGTCTCGTGTACATACCGCTCGGCATCGGCTACATTCTCGGCATGGCCTGCTTCTCGTTCCTCTCGGACCGGACAGTCGTGCGCATGACGCGCGCCAACGACGGCATCTTCGAGCCCGAGATGCGCCTGCCGGACTGCATCTGGTTCGCCATGCTGCTGCCCGTCACCTTCTTCTGGTACGGCTGGACGGCCGAGTTCAAGACGCACTGGGCCGCGCCCGTCGTCGGCCTGCTGCCCTTTGGCATCGCCATCCTCGGCATCTGGCAGCCCATCCAGGCCTACGTCATCGACGCCTACCCCAACTTCGCCGCCAGCGCCCTGGCCGCCTTCACCGTGTTCCGCAGCGTCGTCGCCGCCTTCCTGCCCATGGCCGGCCCGCCCATGTACGACGCGCTCGGGTTGGGCTGGGGGAACAGTCTGTTGGGCTTCATCGCCGTGGCGCTTATCCCTGTGCCGGCGCTGATATACAAGTACGGAGGGCGGTTGCGCAAGTGGCAAAAGCTGGAGTTGTAGAGGAATGGACTGGAGTTGTGTTTGGGAACATTAGATAGGTCGTTCGTTGGGGCCGGTACGGCAAGCAGTATATATGTATACCCTTAGATTGCTCGTTAGCATTGTTTTCAATATCATCGTCACGATAAGACACAGGGCCGTGCTTCATTGCAGATTGTGATCTCTTGACCGTCTATTCCGAACAAAACGCCACCAAAATCACAAAAAGTGGCTTCGAGAGGAGGTATTATCATTAAATATGTGTCGGCCGTCGCATTCGTCAGTGGTGTAAAATAGGGCTCTTTTCCCTCGTGTGATCCTCAGATGAGATCCCACTTCATGATCCCGGTCCAGCTCATGCCGACCTTGCCCTTCTTCGAGAAGTACTCCTTCGCGGTGACGCCCCTCGCGTCGCGCCCGTCAATGGTCGTGATCATGACGATGCTGATGCTCTCGCCGGGCGCGCCCAGATCTATCGCGTTCACGTCCGCCCAGTGCCAGAACCCGTCCGTCTGTATGGGAACCATGTCCGACTTGCGGCCGTCACGGCCGTTGATGCTCAGCAGCAAGAGAGGCGGCTTGCCCTTGCCGTGCTTCTCCGAGGTCCAGTGCTCGCACATCTTGGAAAACTGGAAGCGCACGACTTGACCGCTGTACACCGGGATCTGAAGCTCCTTGGGGCTGATTGTGTGGTCCCAGATGCCCTCCTCGTGGGCGTTGTTGTAGACGACGGGCTTGTCTCCGTGCACGGGGCCGATGTAGTATTCTTCCCAGCTCGGTATCCTGCCGTCAGGCCGGAAAAAGTATCTGTCGTTCGAAGGGTAGTGAGTGAGGCCGAAAATGTCGTTTCTCCGCGTGAATTCGTGCGGCTTGAAATCAGCCGTGAACTCCTTGGTCACGTCGGAGACATTGCCGGCGCCCCAGCAGGCGTCGAGGAGCTTCCACTCTCCACCGTCGATACGCACGGCGTTCCAGGCGTGGCTGTCGGCCTGCTTAGGCGGCGGACGCTCGCCCTTTTTGAGAGCCGTGTACCCGTAGCCCTTGCCATGTCCGCTGACCACGACGCACTCGAGACCTGCGCGTTGAGCAATCTCCTTGTAAGTGTCCGCATATCCTGAGCATACCGCTTTGCCCATCATGATCGTCTCGGCTCCGGAGCGACCCTTGATGTTGTTCCCGAAGAAGGCGGCGCAGTCATAGGCGATGTTGTGGTGGAACCAAGTGAAGATGGCTCTCGCCTTGTCTGTGTGGGACGAGAACGGTCCACAGAGCATCTGAGCCAAGTAGCCCACCGGGTCATTTCTCGGCAGCGACTGTCTAGGGTACTGCGCGGCGACACCATCCGGCCCAGAGAAATCGCGACAGATCAGACAGTCATTGGCGCGTGCAATGGCTTTGGCCGAGGCTGCCTCAATCTGTGCAACACTTGGTCGGGAACTGAGGGGCACGGGCGGCGGGGCGTCATCGGTGGTACTCTGGCGCTGGCCTGGAAGAGGAGGAGGGGTGTTTGCGTGTTGTTCCCGAGCCGCATGTCCGTTTGTCTGCGGCTGTGACTTGACATACGACGATGGCGGAGGTGGGAGCCGTCTGGGCTTGGCTGGCGCCTCTTCTTGTTCCTGCGCCGGCTGGTGGACTTGCTGGGTGGTTGACCTAGAGGTCAGTCGCGGGGGCAGCACGGGCCTCTGAGGCGGCTCGATCTGTCGAACGACGGGAGAGGACTTGACGGATACGAGGGGCCTGGGTGGCGGTTGTTCCTTGGCGGCTTGAGCTTCCCGCTCTCGTCTTGTTGGTGGCAGGGGCGGTAAACTGGATTGATCGAAGGCGGGCGGGAGCTTGCGTGCAGGCCCGTCGGAGGTGAAGCTGGTAGCAGACGACACGGTCTGGTTGAGGGACAGCGATGAAAGGTTGGAAATCTCCGAGGCGTTCGAGTTGCGACGAACCTCCAATTGCTGGGTCGATGGTCTCCGGGGCGGCAGAGCGGGTGAAATTTGCTGAGTCGAGGAGCGTGTGGGCAGGGGTGGAGGGGCAATGCGGTCTCTGGGGGCGGGCGACGCAGAGGGTTCGAGCTGAGGAGAGTCGGTGGTTCGTCGCGGCAGCGGCGGCGGGTTTGCTTTGGCCGGTTGAGCCTTGGTCGGTCGAGGAGGAATCGTAGGGCTCTTCTGAGGAGTGGGCAGTCCGTTTGTCTGGACGACAGGCAGCGTCTGGCTCCAGGGCGGACGATTCGGTGGAGGGGGAGGCGGCGGCCTCTTTGCTTTGGTCTCGGGCGCCTGGAAGTTTTTCTGCTGGTTCAGAGCAGCAATACGCTCGGCGAGGGTGTTGAACTTGGGCTCCTCGACGTCAGCCATGGCGGAGTCTCGATCAATGACAGTGTCGACGGGCTGGGCTGGAGAAAGACGAGAAGCTGAGGGGTCGCGAAGCAGACGGGGCGCGAACGGGTGGGATGTTATACGAATGACAGAGGGAGCGGGTGTTGGTGCTGGATGTCCGCCCACCAATGCAGGCCGTGTTGGTCCCGGCGCCTTGTCCCAATTGAGCAATGAGCAATGAGCAATAGGCAGCAGGCAGGCGATTGGCGACTGAGTCACGGCACTTTCACGAGTGTCGGGACTTTTGTGCGGCGGGGTCGATCAGGAGTGAAGCATGCGGCGGGCTGGGTCGTATCCGTAGAGACTGGCTGGGTGTGCGGTGATGGGAGCGTTGAAGTACCTTAGGGTAGGGAACGGCGTGGACTCGTAGAGAGGAGGGGGAACGGGGGGGGGGGACGGGACGCGGCAGCTCAATGGCGGTATTAATGGATTCAAGTGATGTGACAGATGGACAAAAACGCACACCCTTGTGGTGTTTGTGGCTTTTGGCTGGGCCGGGGGAAGGAAAGATTGCAGGTCGAGCGAAGGATCGATCGCTGGCACGGCCACCAACAGGTCGACGGACGGCCGCCAGTCGGGGGTGGTGGCACAAGGAGGAGCGGCAGGTTTGTAGTATAGACGGGCAACGAGGCAAGCAAGCAAGCGGTTGGATTGTGGCGATGCGATGCGATATGCTCTCAGCCTCTGCGGTTGATTGCCGTTGCATCCACTCGCCTCGGACGGTGGCAGGCAGGCAGCCGGGCGCGGGCGCGGGCGCGGGCGCGGTGGCGGTGGTTGGCCGGTCCGGGGGCCTGGACAGGCTCGGGGCGCGAGAGAAGCTTAAGCTGTGACAGGGAACGGGAACGAGACGGGACAAGAACAGGGCACTCGGACTCGAAGATGCAGGATGGGACGGATGCGCGAGTCTGGCTGGGGTGGGCGGCTTTAAAAAGAACAGAGCAGGCCGCTGCAGCTGCAGCTTCAGCTTCAGCTCCAGCTCCGTCCGGCACGAACGCTGCCGTCTGATTTTTATTTTCTTTTTCTTTTACAACTAGGTACCTTACTTAGGTAATCCCTTATGACATCCAACACTAAGTACCTAAGGTGCCAGGTCGTTTTGGTGGGTCTTGGCCCCTTGTCCCCTTTGTCGCAGTGTTGGTCCCGTCTCGGTCTGGATCAGTCGGCACCGCCCAGCCTTGCTGGTGGGGGACTGTGGGGTTCCCCCTGGAGGAGCGCGCCAGGGCCGATCGTCGCCTCACAGTTGCGCCATGTCCAGCGGTTGCCTTGTGCCTGGAGAGGCCCTTGGGCTACGGCTAGTACGACAGGTCCGTTGAGGAATGTATTTCCTTAGGTGCCTACCTTAGGTAAGGTAGTTACGGATAACCAGTCCTCACGGCACATTAGGTAAGTAATCAACGGAGCACACCTCCAGCCCCGAGACACCCACTGTAATTCTCCACAGAGGCGTCATTGCGCCGTGTTACGAGGCCTTCCCACCTCGCAAATCCGACACTAGCATCACGGCAAACGTAAGCTGCCGTAAGGTAGCCAAGACTGAGTTGAATTCCCCATGTCATCTCCAGCCACGACCAGGCCGAGAGGGAGAAGCCGCCGCCGACGTCCAATGACTGGCGCGGCCCCTGCCACATTTCTGGGTGCACGTCATTGGGCCCCCAGGCTGGCTTGACACGAACGCCGCTGCTCACGACACTGGGGAGTTTCTTGGCTTCTCACTGTCTGTCATGTTTCTTTGGTCCGACACGATGAAGTTGTGGTCTGGATGAGTGGCATCATATGGGTGGGGGAGTTCATGATCGACGGGAATGGACCGTCATCTCGCAGTCGTCTTCCACGTGGTGAGATTCTTCCACAAGGTGAGATAAAGTAAGGACTGTGATTACAATAAGGGGAGGGTCCAAAGGTATGTATTTATATAATGGAAGGAACCTCCGGGCAACGGCAGGTGGAGCCGGATTAAAGTGCAGTCCTGGATGCTGCGAGCCATGTCGGGACGCTAAACTCTTTTCTCCAGCACAGCGCCTCCGTGGTGGCCGCGTCGGTCGCCCGTGCACGGGGGCGAGCACGAGAAATGGGGGCCCGGGGCGGACCACGACATGGCAGTCGGCAGTCCCAGTGGCCCAGGTGCAGGGCGCTGCCAGTGGGCCGAGGCGGGCGCATCACCCTGGCCCCTCCTTCCTGCCCTCCACCTAATACCTACTTGGAGTACCTGGGTACCTATTACCTACCCATGCCACCGTCACAGGTGTGGGCAGTCCACGTCTTCCTGCGTCTGGCGTCTGGCTGTCTTGGTCTTCCATGTGTCTTGCCTTGTCTTGCCTTGCCTCGCCGTGCCTTTCCCCCAATCGCCAACCCTCCACTCAACGAGGCGGGCACGAGGCAGAGACGCACCCTTGACTGCCAGTCTCGACTCGTCCTCGACCACGACAATCCTCGCCTCTCGCCTCGCCGTTGCCGCCTTCCTCCTCGTCCCCGGCTTATCCACCGATCCCTTCAACCTTAATCAGACACACATCGACGTCGGCGCAACAGCCCACTAGTCCTGGCACATCGCGCTTTGCATCTTTTGCGCCACATTCCATCTCCTGCTAACCGCCCGACTTGCTTCTCCAACTGCCACTTTCGCCCATCATGGCCTCCGCCGAGTCTTGCGACAAGGCTGCCGCCACCCCGCCGCGCAAACCCCTCAACTTCCTCGATCTCCCTCCCGAAACCAAGAAGGACATCATCAGCCATGTATGATACGCCATCCCGTTTCCCCATGCCATGCGACCGGACCGGACTGACCCTCAGTAGTGCTGCCAGAGCGACCTCATCTGCCTTGCCCTGGTCTCCAGGCACTTCCGCGATCTTGCTGCCGCCCAGCTCTATCGAAACTTCCACATAGTCTTCCCCGACGAAGATGACCCCACCTTCGACTCCCCCATCGACAGTCTGGCCGGCGGCCTCGAAACATTTGTATCGAGCGACTACGATTACGCCCAACACTTGAGGGACATCTCCCTCGACACCCTGAGCGCCGGCGACAAGGCTGAGGCCGCTTACAAACCATACCTGTACAGCGCCAGCTGCGGCAAGTTCATGAACACCCTGCTGTTGATGACCCTCAGGAATGCCAAGTCGCTCGAGACTTTCAGGTTGGTCCAACATACCTCTTGAATCATGTGTCAGCTCTGACGTGGGTGCGTCTATCAGGTGGAACATTCGAGTCGAGCTCAGCCGACCCGTCTACAAGGCATTACATCAGATCGCGCCTCTCAAGAACCTCCATATCCGCATGCAGGCTGGGCCCTCACTCTTCGAGATACCCCCTCCGCTGCCCTACACTTCGAGCTTGCCGCTCACTTCTACCCAGAGTCATTGGGACCCGTTGCCCGTCTTCTCTTCTGTGCCTCCTCCTTTTCCAAGTATGCCCTTGTCCGTTCCGCCTCCGTACAACCCTTCGCTTGGTCCTCCGCCTCCTTTGCCACCTGCCTTGAAGCCTGCACCTAGAAACAAGCGCAAGACCTCTGCTGCCAACGAACCTGCCACTCTCTCAGGCTTCCGGAAGCTTACCAACCTGGCCGTTCTTGACATCGATAATCTCGATATAGCAACCGAGATCAAGTCCTGTGTGCGCAACTCAGCATCCACTCTCACCAAGTTGAAGCTCTCCTTCTCTTCGTCCCTTGCCGCCCAGTCCCGAAAGCCGCCGCCCGATGCGGATCCCGACGATTCTGACCAGGATGACGAGTTCCAAGTAGTCCCTATGCCCTCAGCCCCCGGCTGGGATGAGGCGAGTGGGCCTGCGAAAGCATTCCGCGCCCAAGAAGAGCGTAAGAGTCAGGAGTCGGTGCTGGGCAGGATCTTCGATGTGGAACCGTTCTTGGCCAAGAAGTCCCAGCAGCGTAAGAGTCTGAAGGGAAAAGAGAAGGCTCCCACAACGGAGACTGGCTCCCCCGCAGAAGCCTTCATGAATCGACTGCGCCAAGTGTCCACAAAGCTGATGGCGGCGAGCGTGAGCGATGCCGATGATGGATCAAAACAGGAGATTCTGGAAATGATTGAAAAGGCAAGCAGAAAGTATCTGGAGGCGGAAGAGGCGAAGACCGCGGCAGAAGCGACCAAGACGGAGACGTCTGCTGGAGAGGGCTCCTCCTCGGCCGCTGCCCCGGCCCCTCCCACAGCAGAAGCAGATGTTCATCAAATTGCAGAGAGATCCGAGGCTGCCGCGATCACGAGTGACGACAGCAAAAAGCCGAAGTCCAAGACAGTGGCCGACGCGAACCCCGAGGATATCAACGTTGAAGAGCCAATCACGGTTGAAGATGCCGAAGAGCCCGTGGACTCCAAAGTCGATCAGAGCAACAAGGATGAGCCCCCAGCTCCTGAGGCGATATCGAAGCAAGCAGCAGCCAAGGACGATGTGACTGAATCGCCGACTAAGTCTCGAGCATTGTCAACATTGGCAACACAGAGAGCAACGTTTGATACCCTGGTGGCCCGCCTGCAGCATGTGATCTCTGAGGCTACACGCCTGCAAGAGAAGCTCGAGACCTCACGAGACGACACACAAAACTTTGACAGAGAGTATATCCGTTCTGCAGAAAACCAGCTGCACAGCTGCTATCGGGACATTGAAAACATAAGAACCGAGCTCAACGTGACTGAAACAGAGATTCGCGAGATGGAGAAGCTGGTCCACGGAATAGCCACGACGGCTCACGGCGAGGACGAACGTATCAGCGAGTACATTCGGTCCACGAGGGGACTGGCCCTACGGTCTTTCAGCGTCCACTTGATCCCGGTCAAGGCCTCTGTGCTGAAGGCGGCCATCGACATTCGAGCGTTGAAGCGGCTCACGTTACTCAACGTCGGCAATCAGGCTCCGGTCTGGACCATGCTGGCCAAGGAGAACAAGGCACAGCCGCTGCCTCTGCGCAAGATCTTCACCGACAATGTTTCCATCACATTCCTCACCTTCGCCGCCCAGCTAGAGGAGCTCGACGAATTGTTCATGTTGGAGAGGTCGGTCAAGTACAAGCCAGAGAGCTTCGCACCGAGGACAACGGTCATTATGGACCAGATTCGACGTCTTGTACTCAAAAAGCACATGCCAACTCTGACCAAACTGATGATCAAGAACGACGCCGGGTCTGCCTGGGATGTCGATGAGAAAGCGATGCTGCTGATCTGCAATCGCGGCAGAAAGCTCGAGGAGTTGGCGGCAGCGGTTGGAATCCGCGCCATCGTGAGTTGTTTGTGAATCCTTATAAGATGTGTGTCAGCTAACCCCGAATAGCACACATTCATGCAGCACATCTCAGGACTAGTCAGTCTCCGCGCCCTGAACGTCACCCAGTTCAGGAATGAAGACACATGTGTCTGGGTCATGCGGGAAACTCGGAGGTTCATCGTCGACAACCTCTGCCACTACCCAGACTTGAAGCTAGAGTGGATCTCCATCGACGACGACCGAGTTGAGCGCATCATCCGCCCACCACCACAGACGCCTGCTGCGAAGAAGGAAGAGAAGAAAAACAAAAAGGGCAAGGGCAAGGCCGGTGCCGCTTTCGGTGGCTTTGGCGGCACCAGCACCGAACAGTTCCCGCCACTGCCCATGCCGGGCTGGGATACGGACAGCGACAGCGACGACGAGGACACGGACATCGTGGCCAACACCAAACTCGAGACTGTGGAAGGAGTGCATTTCTATGACGTTTGGGACGTGCGTATATTCAAGAAGGAAGTCATGGCCGGACGGCTGTAGACCAGGACAAAAGGGACGGAGTTGGATGATTTCAGGTATCTAGTGGTTGGGATCAGCTCAGCAATACCAGGCACAGGCAAGGTCACTAGGGAAAGCGGCGCAAAGGTGGGAGGGAACTGTTCCGTTGTCTTGGTCTGTATTAGTTTGCCAACGTGAGGCAATTTACCAAGATCTTATCTGGCCTTTGGCCCATTTTCGCAAAACCTCACTCTCCTCTTCCCCCCAAACAAGACTGAATGCAGAACCTAGGCAGCGCCTAGTTCTTCTTGATACCCTCCAGCTCGAGGCGAAGCTCGGTGCGACCAGCCTCACGACCACGGCGGAAGGCCTCGGTCTCGACGCGAGGGATGCGCTCCGTGACCTCCAAGACCATCTTCTTCGCGGCCTGGGAGATCGCCAAGGTCTCGGTGACCTGGTCCTTGACGACCTCGGCCATGTCGAAGGCCAGCTTGGTCTGGTCGGCGACACGGTCCTCGGCGTCGGCGGCGGCCTTCTCGGCTCTGGCCTCCGCCTTCTGGGCGAGGCCCTTGGCCTCCCCAGCCTCCTTCTCCCGCTCCTCCGCCAAGGCCTTGTGCTCGGCGGCCTCGACGTTGGCCTCGGCGGCCTGCTCCTTCATCTCGGCCATGGCCTTCGCCTGGTTCTTGGCCTCGTCCTTGGCCTCCTCTGCGAGGTAATCGTCAGCGATACCGTTTAGGCGATTAAGGGGGGTGGAGATGAGGAGAGAGAAGAAGAAGTGGAAGAGGGACTTACTCAACTGCGAACGGAGGTTCTTGATGTCGGACAGGTAGCTGCCCTCCTGAGCCTTGAGCTCCATGATCTCCTGGACGTGGTAGGAGCTCTTGATCTTGAGCTGCTGGAGCTCGACGTGGTACTGGTGGAGGAGGAAGATGACTCCGCCGGCGATGACGCAGGTGACTGCGAAGTTGAGGAGCTCGATCATGGTGAAGTCGAACTTGGGGACGGCGAACTTGGGGACGCTGTGGAGGATGTCGGCGGGGTTGAAATTGAGAATTTCGACGCCCTTGGAAGCGATCTTGTCCTCGAGAGTAGCTGAGGGGAGGTGAAAATCAGCGGTTGTTCGTTGTTATTCTGTCGATGCTTGACAGGAGATGGAAATTTGGGGGTTTGCTTGTGACAAGACTGTGGTGGAAGGAGGGCAGAGGAGTGGAAAAAATTTTCTGGGCTTTGGAAGAGGAAGGAGAGGAGAGGAAGAGGAAGAGGTAAGGCAGAGAAGAAGGCAAGGAGGATTAGTCGTCGACGACAAGGGGCATCATCTTCGACGACAACAACAAAACTAGTGGAGTAGTGGGCTTAACTTACCAACTCTCTCGAGCAAAGCAGCCCAGGCCTCTTCCTTCTTGTGATCAGAGATATACTCGTCGACCAAGTGCACCGTAAGGATGGCAATGGTCGCAGAGGACAAGACGAGAGCTCCAATAGCTGCCATGTTGGTTATTTTGTACTTGTTGCGCGTGAGATGTTGTTGATAGTGAAATGTGTGAGCTGGTCTGGGACGTTCACACACAAGGTTGGGTGCGCGGGTGAGAAGACAAGGAGATAGGTGGGTGAGCTGAACAACTTTCTTTTCTGTGGGAACAAGGTGTGAAGAAAGGTCTGGGAGAAGAAAGATGGTAAGCTGTGAGGAACTTCTCCTTGTTGTTTTTGTTTCCCTGGTGAGAGAGGGGGACTTTTGCGCGTTGTGGAAAAGGGGAGAGAACTCACAATTATTTCTGGTGAGGTTTTGTTGTAAGTGAAGCGCGCAAAGAGAGAAGGGGTTATTAAAAGAAGAAGGGCCCCTTGTGGGTGGTTTATTTTGAAAAAGGGCAGGGCTGGTGAGGTGAGGTGCAAGTAAGGCAGGTATGAGGAAGGAGCAATAGGAGGTTTGCAGGGTTGCTCCTTCCGTCTAAGAAAGAGGGCAACAGTATATAATTCTCATTTTCACCCCTATTAGGGGACCGCGGATATCAATCCTGTTGACTTGGATGTCATCTTTACCAAACTACTCTTACTGAGACTATGAGAGTGTGTGATGTTCGCGATTCGTTATGAATACTCTTCAAGTGATAAGATGGGAAGGCTCGGGGCGAGAAAAGTGTTCTATTCCTTTGTGATCTAATCGATTTGGCATCATTTATGCCAATATTACATCAAGATATACGAAAAGCATGCTCATGATGTTTGCCCCTGAGAATAACACACAGACCTGTGATCATCCGAGCATGCGATAAACCTTGAGGCACATCAACATCTGAGGCTGTTATTATGTGTCTATTCATGAACAAGCTTCAATAATACAAGAGTGAGGCATGCTTGAACATGGGCAAGTTGACAGCGACACAACAAGATATTCATCATAATTACGACGGAAGAAGTGGTTTGGGGATTGGCTGCCGGCGAATCTAAGACCAGCAGGGCAGGCTTGACGACTCGAGGTTTACAAATAGCCCTGATATTATACTTTCGCGTTCATATGATCGACATCTGCAGTGATATTACTGCTCGATGATGCTACTATCATTCCACTGCGGACGGTCTGGGTGAGCGAGGAGCAACTCTTTTGTATGCCGCAGCCTTCGCATAGGAGAAGGCCACACCCGGCGCCATTTGGGGGATCTATGACTCTTCATTGCCAGCATCTGAGGTCCCATTTGTGGGTGAGAAAGCTAAGAGGACGTGGCCATGTACTCTTGACCCTGTTTCGTGACTGAGTTTGCCTACCCCAGGCAAAATGTTTGAAGTTTGAGTAGACAATCAGCATAGGAAGAAAGCGTTGGAAATTGGGATTGGGCAAAACTATGTGTACTATTTACCGGTTGGTTGGTTCTTGGACAAAAAGCATCTGGAAAAACAAACAGTTATTGGGAAAAGGCTCTCTGCGGAGGGAAAACTTCAGATTGGTCCCCATGAAGCTGAAAAACATCACCGTAGCTCGGATATTCATTGATCTGCGACAAGACAGCTGATATGAACGTGGAAGGGCCAACCAACTTCTTGGGGTCACTTGGCTTGTTATTGTAAATGTCCTGTCCCGCCGCCTGTATACAAACCATGGACGAGGTCGCAGACGGCCCTGGCACAAGAAAATCTTCCAGCCAGCAACCCTCGCTCACACCATCATGATCACCATTCTCGGACCTTCCGGCCGAGGGTCCGAATTATACTCTCACACAGTGCCCTGCTCTGCATCGATGATTTGCTTAATGGGTATCAGTTTATTAATTCTTTCAAGTCTTCGTCTTGGCCACCTCGAGCTGCAGACACCCACACCTACGCAGTCTTCTGGTCCATCAACCGCATCAACTCATCTTCCTCGTCACCCTCTCCCGCCCTCCTGCGCATCTCCCTCTCAATTGCGCTCCGTGTGACCATTCCGCCACTCAGCAACCCTGACTCCTTTACCCCCTTTACCCAGCCCTCAAGACTGCGCACGCCGACCACCAAGAACCCAAGCTCCTCCCTCTCGACATCAAAAACCTCCCACCACGCCACCTCAGGCATCTTGGCCCCAGCTTCCCGCGCCGCAATATACACCGCCGCTGTTGCCAGCGCGTTTGGTTGATGCGTCAGATACAGCATCTGTGGGCTCAGCAGCGCCGTGTTCAGATGCGCAATCACTCGCCCCGCAATCTCCGCCTTGGGCTTGCCCAAAAAGTCCAGGGCCTGGAGGTATGTCACTGCCAGCGCGTGCGGAAGCGCGACCGCCGTGTCGAAGCCCAGTGCCCACAGGATCCGCGCCTCGGCGGCCAGCATCCTCGTCTGAAAGGCAGCATATTCCCCGTCTGTCCTGTAGTATGTCGTCGGGTCCGGGCTTCGTTTGGGGTCTGGGGGCTCCCCGCGAAAGAGAGGTGACGCCGTGGAGAGGAGGTAGGCATAGACATTCGATACGTCGCGGGTTGAGCGTGGGAAGGGACCCATTTTGGAGACTAGGTAGAGCGCAGCGGCGGAGACGTCCTGAATCTTCTGTCAGCAGATTGCGGCGAGTTTTGCTACCGGGAGAAAGACTTGCGCTGAATTCTTGCGCCATTGGCGACTCAACGAGCCAGTACCGCGCCAGTAAAACGCTTGCCTGCGCCGTTGTCGACTGTGGCAGCTCAAGCAGCACGCCGGCGGCCTGGGTGAGGCACTGCGTCGCGTACAAGATGACATCCTGCAGGTCGGCCGGGAGGGAACTGAAGGAATTGCGCTTGTAGAGCTGTTCGGCCGTGGCCAGCGGGTTCGTCATATGCGCCATGATTTTTGCAACACCGACAGTTGTCGTTCCCTTCCAGCGTCTTCTCTCCAAAACACACTTCGCAGGCTCAAAGATCGTTGTCGCGCAAGGCTGAGAAAGATCGAGGACCAAAATCGCTGCGACACAGCGTTCTCATTGGCCGGAGCTGCAGCTGTCAAGAACAAGTTAGGCGCGATGGCGCGCGTGTCGTCACTCTTTTCCGGCGCTGTCTCGCTGGATGGATGGATGGGCCCCGAGCTTCTCAGCGATCAGTGCGCCCCACTTTCTCTCCGCTTCGGCTTAGCGTCCCCACGGCCTTGCCTCACGGCGCTGGGCGACACCTACCTAGCCTAATCGTACCTGAGGTTTGGGCTTCGTAAGAGCCAATTCAAGGCAGCTGCGTGGAGAAAAGCTCCCCGGTCTGGCAACATCACGCTTCGCATTCCGCTCGACCCTCCACTCCCCCCCGACCGAACGGCACGAGAGGCTCCAGCTACCATCCGGACTGCCCAGACAGATCACCTCGCAGTTGCGCAGTCGAACCAGTCAATGGATGGCCTGACGTCTCGAATCCCCAACTGACGTCCACAATCCTCCTCTTCCCCGCATCGGCTTTGTCGGCCAGTTGTGATCCGTTCCACGCAACCCAAGAAACTACGCAACACGCCCCCAGAAGACGACGACCACGCCCGCCACCGACATGGACTACAGCGCATCCATCAACGACGATAATCCGGGCGGCGCATCGCCCTGGGGCAACTCTCCCGGGTCTTCCCCCCAGCCCAACCAGACGACCTTTGGCTCACTCGGCGGCGATCTCGCTGCTGACCCGCCCGGCTCCCCCTTCCGCTACACCTCGAGCCCCGGCAACGGCCTTCCGCAGGAGCACGAGGGTTTCGGCGGCGAGGCCTACAGGCGACCGGGCACCGCGAGCACCGAGTCCGCGACCGAGGTGGAAACACAGGAGTCCGCTACCGCAGTTCCCTCAGAAGCCCGGACGAGCGTCGAGGGCCAGTCGGGACCCGAGACGCCCCAGAAGGGCCAAGATCAAGGAGGACCGCCGGGCGCGGGCGGTCAGGCTCGCCAGGAGCAGCAGATCCGCAAGCCCCAGCAGCCTCAGTTCAGGCTCCAGGCCAAGATCACCGGCCTCGAGCGGACTGGAAAGAAGGATCCCATCTTGCGATTTGACGTTCATGTGAGAGATGACCCGGCACGGGATTGCGATGGTACCAAGTGTCTAATGCGCCGCAGACAAACCTTCCGAGATTTCGCACTACCCAGTATCGCGATGTGCGCCGCTTCCACTCGGAATTTGTCAAACTCGCCGAACATCTGATCTCGGCGAATCCCGAATGTCTGGTACCCACGGTGCCTCCCGCAGTAACATCGGCCGGTGCTGGGACGGACGAGGATGAAGCGCGGGTCAAGGCATTGCTACAGCGATGGTTCAACTATGTGTGCAGCAACGAAGTCCTTATGAGGGACGACGAAATGGTTCTCTTTGTCGAGAGCGATTTCGGCTACAGCCCCATGGTCAAGATGAAGCAGCCAGCGACTGGCGTGCGCAGAAAGATCTTGAAGCAGTTCGCCCCTCCTCCTGATGACACGCCCGAGCTCCAGGAGGCTCGTCCAATCGTTAAGCTGTTCTATCTTGGAACTATGGATGCCGGCCACAAGGTCGATAAGCTGGTTAAGTCTCGTCGTGGTAAGTCCACGTCAACCCCCCGACAACGCATCGCGCGCACCGGTCTGATATCATTCAGGTCTCGGATTGGCCGAGTCCGACTTTGGCGTGAAACTCGGGTCCATGAACGTGCAAGAGCCCCATCAGGGACTCGCCAACGCCTACCGAAAGCTCGGCAAGATCGTACAGACCGTTGGCGATTACCACGCTGCGCAAGCCACTGCAGAAGCCACGACGATCGGTGATCCGTTCCAGTACCACTCGCAAGACGCCTTTGTCGTCAAGGAGACGCTTACCAACCGGCAAATCCTCATTCGCGAGTTCCTCCAGGCCCAAGAGAACACCCGCAGCAAGCTCAACGCCGCCGACCGTTTGAAGGCGAGCTCTAACGTCAGACGGGAGAAGGTCGATGAGGCCATCACCGCCCTCGATGACGCGCGTCAGAACGAAACGTACCTTTACCAAAAGACGACTCGTGTCACCCAGAACCTTGTGCAGGAGCGCCGGAAGTGGTTTGCAAGGACCGCGGCGGATTTGCGACTCAGCATCAGGGAGTACGTTCTCCGCGAGATTGAGGCGGAGCGTCGTGCGCTTGCCGTTTTGGAGAGTGTTAGACCGGACATTCGGTCCATCGATGCATCCGGCGGTCTGAGTAGGCTCGGACGCGAGGCTCACCCAACCGTCAGGCGGGCCAGCCTGGCGGCCAGCCAAGGTCCCAAGGGTGACGCATGGAGCGGTGTTCCACGACGTTCAGACCAGGCTCTCAGTCGCAGCGTATCCGGCAGTCTTATGGCTGGCGTCCCCGAAGACGGAGAGGGTGACGATGGACAGGGTGCAGGACAAAACCAGGGTCTCGGCGCAGCGGGCGGCCGGGCGAGTCTGGCCGGTGTGGCAGAAGAAGACGACGAGGACCGAGTGGATGCGAGAAACGCGGCAAGCCGATTGGCAACGAGCACGTTCTGATGAGGGCGGCCCTGGTTTTGCGAGGCGGGCCACGGAACCGTGCCCGAAAGGACCTACCAAGGCCGTCTCGGCTCTGGTAGAGGCGCTTTTACCCTCGTATGATGTGTAATGTTGTATCCGTCCTGTATGTGCTCCGATACACATAGATTCCCAAGTATGAGCCTTGTTTTTCTGTTTCTGTTGCAGCATCTGTAAATTGACCCGGGCGTGCCGTTCGTATACAAAATTGGTCTCGGAAGGAGGACCGGCAAACCTGTAAAGCCCCCTCCCAAGGCTTCTTCCCATCGTCACGGAGTATGGCGACACGGGGAAAGCCATCCTCATGCGCCCAAGCAAGCAGACGGCTCGGCGTTCGTTTGCCGGTGGCGGCGGCGGCAGCAGGTCCTCCAACGAGACAGGTTGTGACGCCGATGGGGGAAAGGACACACAGCACACGCAGCATCCAAACGCATGCACCTGCCGTTTGTCTCCTCGCTGCTGCGCCGGAGGGGGGGGGCACACACCTCCTTGGACCTTTCCCCATTCCTGCCTACATTCGCTGCATTGCAGGATGCCGTGCTCCCAATCCTCTTTCTGTGACTTCTTTTCTGGCATTCCTCGCCTATCATGCGAGGGTGCTGGATCGGATCGATTGGCGGTGAGGCGGAGGGGACGCAGAGTCGCAATGCGGACCGCGACGTCGGACGCGGGCTGGGCCTGGTTCGGCTGGGATGCACATGCCATTTCTCGCTGCAACGAGGCAAGATTCACATGCCCGTGGGAGAGACAATTCGCTGTGGTGGGCGTCACGGCGAGGGCTGCGGGTGAGATTCATCCCCAAGGTGTGTTCCGCGAGAAACATCACGACTAAGGTAAAGGCGTTGGAGGGGGCTCGGCTCTTGGCTATCCCACCACCATGGCTGCGTTGGGGAAGCTCCTGTCTGGGTGAGGTGAAGGTGTCGTGACTCTGCAGCAGCAAGGTGAACCGCGGACAGTCGATTTGATAACCCAAAAGTCTGGGATTGGCGAGCGTCTGGAGTGGACTGCGACATCCTGACCGCGGGGAACATATATGGCTTTGTACCACCGACTGGGAAGTTGATGGGGTCATTCGCGATCCAATTATGGAGGGGAAGTATGTATGATGCAGGTGTTTGGGTCTTGCAGGCTGACTCTTGTTTGCAGTGTCTGGCCGGCAGTTATCTCAAATCGGAGGGTCAAGACAGCTCGTGGCAGCGCTCACACTTCTCATTCCATGGCATGGCGGCTCCTGCCAGTGATATCGCAGTGAGGTACAAAAAGCTCTCATTCAATTTATCTCGCATTTATGTGAGCGATGCTGGCATGTCTCAATCGAATCCGGAGGCCCGGTACTTCCTAATGAGATCTTATCCGTGAAGCGAGGGCAGTATGTGAACGTCGCTTCCAACTTCTGATTCTGTCTCTTGGAGGGCAGGAAGTTTTGACATCCCGCGACGTTGTTGCATGATTGGCAATCCGATTTTACACGAGCGTCGCCGAAATCGACGATGACGAAAACTCATGTAGATGAGGTTCGGCGGTGTGTTCTGCAATGGTTGGTGAGGACGACGGTACACTGCAAGGCGGTGTCGGCACTGGTGGCTTTGGCTCTCGCCTTGCGTCTTGCTTGCTAAACACAATAGGTTTGTTGTTGTGCGAGGTAGGGCGCTGTCAAATCCTCGGCAGTCAAGGATCCTGGGTAGGACCCGTGAATCCTTCGTCTGATGTATCAGACGCAAAGACAGATGCGGGATGCTTAAGCCTTGGTAGTGAGAGGAACAACGCATCGAAGGCTGACAATCAACCGCCACAACGGAATTTCTGATGGCATCGTTTGCTCGACAGCCCAGATGGCTTTCTAAGACAGCTTGCCGATTGTGTCATGTCTGGCGGCACGACGTGGCATCCCGATCTGGAACGCTTCGCTCCCTGGTCCGTTGGGCTTTGAGTCAAGAAGGACTTGGTATTGCTGGCGCCTGTTGGATGCACCCCGATAACCGTCGGCATGCCTATCACGGAGGCAAGTATCACGTCGTGCATTTTTGGAATGGCTTCTCCCGCATCAGCCTGTGAGAATGCCTCTCTCCCCTCATCACCTTTCCCCCCTCACCAGCGGCCCAGCTGCAGTGGCTGCTGTGAGATCCGATTGCGTGAACCTGACAGGGGCTTCTCCAATTCTGTCAGGTCTCTCCAATTTGCGGTCGTGGCCAGCGAGCGGCCGTTGAGAGTGACCCGGGCAGGCATATGGCACGGTTTACAGTTCGCCCGCGACAGGTGAACATCATGCTCGTGTCCGAGTGAAGGTCGAACGGCAGACCTTGCGGAGGTCATGGCCGTTCTTCGCCAGCTCAACCCTTCGGGATATGGGGATTGGAGATCGGTAATTTGAACAGCAAACTGTTTTACGTTCTTTTTGTATAAAACCTGTCCGTTTATTGCGCGGAAGATCGGCCAAACTACGAGTGCTCCACGAGGCTCGCCAGAGAGGACCGCAGCTGCTGTTTGATAGACCGTACATGGCGCTACTGCGGCATCCATACGATTCACAGCATCAGTCTCCGCCGAGGTCTTTCTCAGCTTGCAACTCCATCTGAAATGGCGGCAACCCAGGGCTGTCCGCTCTTCATCCAACTTACGAGAAGTACTGATGCGGAAGCAGGCCATGAAAGGGCGGTAATCAGAGTAGCTCCAAAAAGGGCTCCCCTCGCCTTGTGATCTCTTGGACAGACGTAGACGGACGGCAAGGCTCTTCCAACCGTGCTTCCAGGCTCTAGCACGCCTCCTCGGTCAATCGCCGCAGCCTCTTGAGGGACAGGGCACCAATGTCAAAGTCGATCACTCCAGGCCTTGGTCGTAGCGGTGGCCTGGGCTCGGCAACGTACTGCATGAGGAGGGCATGGCTGCGTCCAAAGATGTTGAACGGGTCCACTCTGGAGTCTTGAGCTGTCGAGGGCGAACGGGGCTGTCCCTGCAACGGCCATGTGCAGGTGTCTTGCCATAGGGCCGGTAAAATGTGAGTTGCAGATGCGGCGTATCCGCAAATTGCTCAGCATTCGTCTCTCTGGTTTAACAGCAAGGCCAGGAAGCCGCCGCCGAGTCGTTCAGTCCCGTCAAGAGTCGCCGTACGGTCCGGGCTGCGCGAGTCGCTGACGGTATCCCACCTAGCAAGTAGCAGGCGGGTTTGGAGGGAATCGGCTACGACGGTAGCGCTTCCGTGGAGGCGTGTCGCGGTTCGAGGCGCCGTTTCTCTTTCACGTCGGCTTGCAAGCTCGTGGTGAAGAACCTCCAGCACATGGCTCTAGTCTACTGAGGCAGAGTGTGCCGTGGCCCTGCGCAGGCGAGCTCGGGCTCTTGCCGGGTCAATGTGCAAGGGTGCAACCCACTGCCTTGGAGAGGCTGATGGGGGGCTGGTCTTCCCCTCAGGGCCAAGAATTTCTCACATCGTTTTGAGCAGGGACCTTGCTTGACGGCGTGGTCGTCACAGTGGAGTCCAGCATGCAGTCGCTTTGGGAGGAAAAGTGTGCGAGGCGCTTCGAGGTGGATGGGCATGATGTTGAGCGTTGAGAAACGGATTCGAAGTTGGACTTTGTCCATAACCCTGGTGATGTAGGTAGCGGGTGATATGTAAATGTCGTTGCCGCAGCGAAGATCCCGCGGTTCTGCCAACGGGCTTGAGTCGATCAGCTGGAAACATCGTTCGATGTTGATAGCCAGGGTGGCAGCCGAAGACAGACGGGCGGACACCATCCAAGCATTGGAAGCATGCAGGCTTTCCGCGGAGCGTACGGATGTGCGCCACCAGTGGTCGAGATAGGGTCGAGCATGCCTAGCCCTGCTGTACCACGCAGGTTCGAGAGGTAGGAGGTGATGACGATGTACAGGATGGTGCAAGGGCAACAGCTCCAATTCTAGAACGTCGAGAGCCGGTTGGCGGCTGGCCGGACACGCAAGGAAGAGGCGAAGCAGGCGGCAAAAGGCCTTGGTACTTGTGCGGATGTACGCTCAATCTCCCAGGGCAGCCAGTTTGTTGCCCCCTGGAACGGCAATACTGGAAAAGAGCCCGTCTGCGTCTGGCATGTCGTGGCAACGGCTTTGTCGCGTCGTAGCCAATGGTGAGAGTGGTGTTGTGGTGTAGAGAGACTTCGGTGGCTGTCATCGTGGAGTTGTACTTGTGGCAGTGGTTCCTTCCGCCATCTGAACTCCGGCTTTTGCTTATGTAACACACTACCTGAGGGATTCCTGGCAGGCGCAGATCAGGTCGCAACTTCCTTCCAGGCTGTTTCTTCAACAATTGAAATGACACAGCGATTCGGAAAGAGCACTAAGAACGCACGCTGGAAAGAAAAGAAACGAGCCCCATGCTCCTCCGAGTCCGACACAACTGCCCTGCCTTGCCTCCCTGTAGGAACACTTCGTCCAGCCGTCTTGCTTCTCCATCAAGATGCAATGCAACGCGCATCCTTCGGCGGCTGGACTCGAACGCTGCCCGGTCCCTGGTCCATGACGACGGACGCAGAGTCGCAGCGACGAGTTGAGGATTCCAGGGTCCGTTTCCTCGTCCCTAAAGCCGGCTACGGCGTCCCGAGCAACAGCTCCGTCTCGCGCCACGCCATCTTCACCTTGGATGGGCATTCAACCTTGGCTTTTCGTTATTGCAAGCAGTCTCAAACGGTGCGGTCTGCGTCTCGCCGTCGCATCCAACCTTCACACAGGCCCGCACCGCCCCTCCCACCTTCACGAGCATCAAGTCCGGCCAATTCACGGCACGGCATGTCTTGCGGATGCTGTGCCCTGCTTTGGATACTCTCGCTGTTCGCCTCCGGCCTCGACTCTTTGCCCGCGCCGCCAAGTGGCTGCTTCGCTCATCGCCTCATCTTGGGCCGCTTGTCCATCATCTCTCGCAACTCATCCTCGATTGTCTCATCTTGTCCAGAACCCTTGGCAGATCAAGGCTTGCCCTCGGCATCTGCCCTGTCCCTTTTCACCACACCTCCTCCTTTCCTCCCCTCCTCCAGCCATGCATCCCTCCCTGTTACAGCGACTCCCCTCCATTTCCATTCCCCTCCTCGCCATCGTCCCCTGCCCCTCCATCCCATTCCGGGCCCTCTCTCCCGGGTACCTCACCGACCCTCCCTTACTCTACCACTAGGCTCGTGGAGCTGCCCTCCTTGTCCGTGATCCCAGCACGTGCATGTGGCCATTGCCGTTGGGACAAGAGAGAATAGTTTTTCCTGCGCTTCGCCATCGTCAGAGGGTGCGCTCTCCACTCGCCAGGGCCCCGAGAGAGGCATGGTTCGTCACCTGGAGATCCTGCATGCCGATACCTGTCACCGCACTGATGCCATCCAGACCGTCCCATCAACACCCGCTAGTCCCTGTTGTAGCCCGTCCATCCATGCCGCGTCTGGAGAGTTTCGGATGCACTTGACGGGCCCCTGGCCATTCACCGCAAAGGCGACAAAGTAACTTCCATCCCGCCTCCTTTCCCAGCATGTTCATCATCTCCGGCCATGTTCATGTCTTTGAGCTGTATCTGTACGGCGTACGCCCAGCGCGGATAGATCCAATGGTGCCCAAATGCGGCCACCTCCTTGCCCGCCTCATGTACCGCCCTCACCACTGCTGTGTTGCTGCTGCGCGTTGCAGTCCCTCTCATCTCTCTTCGCCGCAATCCAGCCCGACACCAGCCAAGGGTTGTTCTGCCAGACGCTGAGGTGGCCCCGTCGCTAGCTGTCTCTTGCATATGATTTCCCGAGATTACATGTAGGAAGAAGCTGCTAGCTTGGCTCCGATAACTGGTCGATATTTGGTTGGGCGACCTTGGCCTGCGCTGCTCCTCACGGGCCCCTTTCGCTCTGCCCAAGGTCGAAATCCTCTTCCGTCTCCTCCATTACCCAAGACGGCCCTTGCAAGCTGCTAATCACTGATTGACACCACCATGCCCATCATTCACCACCAGACATGTCCGGAGCCGGGCTCACCGGGAAAGCTACTTAAGGGTGGGGGGGCTACGGCTGCTTGAGCCAAATCTTTCCTGCTCTCTATCATATTCTCGCGTCCTTCTTCCCGTCATCGCCTTCTCCTATCAAGTGACAGACTCCCATCCTCGCCGTCTTAGCTTGGTTCTCACACTTACATCCCACGAGAAACCCTGCCACTGCCACTCCCTCCACGCTTCCTGGTCCGCTTGACCCCCAAAGTGAACCTATCAGTCCTCGGGCCACCCCGCGTTGGCCCCCTCTTGATTCCCAGGGCCTCGCCTCGCTATCCTCAGCATCTTCGTTGCCGGCACCCCCTATCCGGCACTTGGGCCAATCCCACTCACTGAGCCCTCCCTAATAGGCAGTTGGGCCAAGCCCCCTTCACCACCCTAACCCGTCATCAGACCAACATCCCACGCTTCATCCCACGCCGCCGGCGTCATTCAATTTCAACATGGCCCCAGTCGCAACAGGAGAATCGGCACCAATGCATCTACCCGTCTACAAGTCAAAGTCTTCCACCGTCGCTGCGTCCGTCTTGCATGGCCCGCGGGATTTGCGATTGGTAAGTTCACTGAACCCCCTTGATATAGTGACGTGGAGAACGCGGGCGTGTTACACAAAACCCCACGTTGATCCCGTCGCATCCCTACGCCTCGCTTTGTTCCGCCCCGCCAGGGACTCTAAATCTAACGACATGGACGCCTAGGAAGTCAGAAGCATCGAAGAGCCGGGCGTTGGCGAAGTCCAGGTTGCTGTCAAGAGGACCGGAATTTGCGGATCCGACGTCAGCTACTACAAGAAGTTCGCCAACGGTGATCTTTGTGCATGCCACCCTCTCTCTCTTGGTCATGAGTCCTCAGGCGAGGTTGTTGCCATCGGGGCTCAGGTCACTGGCTTCAAGCTCGGTGACCGCGTGGCCCTCGAGGTTGGTGTTCCCTGCGGACAATGCACAATCTGCCGCAAGGGCCGCTACAATCTCTGCAAGAAGATGAGATTCAGGTCCAGCGCCAAAAGCGTCCCTCACTACCAGGGCACTCTTCAGGAGAGGATCAACCATCCGGCTGCTTGGTGCCACAAAATCCCAGACCATGTCTCTAACGAGGCCGCTGCGCTCCTCGAACCACTCTCTGTCGCCATCCATGCCGTCAACAGAGCCACACCTGAGCCCGGATCCACAGCCCTGGTCATTGGAGCCGGCACCGTTGGGCTCCTGACAGCGGCCATGGCACGCCAAGCTGGCTGCGCCCAGGTCACCATCACTGATGTCGACGCCGGCCGCGTCAACTATGCCATTTCGAAGGGCTTCGCTACCCACGGACACGTCGTTCCAGCACCAGGTAGCTCCGTGTACAACAGCAACTCTGGAACATCCACTCCAGCCGATCCTGGCGTCATGACTCCTGCGAGCATCTTCTCTGTCCAGAGTGTTCAGGGCAAGTTTGACGGTGCCAAGGCTCTGGCTGCCGAGATTCTCGCCCTCACCAAGGTACCCGAGGAACTCGAGATGGACGCCGAAGACGACGGCGTCGACGTCACCTTTGAGTGCACTGGCAAGGAGGTCTGTATGCACACCAGCCTCTACGCCACGAGACCTGGCGGCAAGGTCGTAATGGTGGGCATGGGCACTCCCGTTCAAACACTGCCTCTGTCTGTCGCCCATCTGAGAGAGATCGACATCCTTGGCATCTTCCGCTACGCCAACACGTACCCGACTGGTGTCCGTCTTCTGTGTGCCAAGGGCAACGGTGGTCTCCCCTGCCTGGATGACATGGTCACGCATCGGTTCAAGGGCCTCCACAACGCCGCGAAAGCATTCGAGCTAGCGAGTCGGACTTGTGATGACGAAGGAAACCTTGTGTTGAAGGTTGTGATTGAGGCGTGAAAAAAGGCGGATTCATGAAGCGCTTCTTTCCTGGATTTGCGTCAAACCCTTTTTTTTTTTTTTTTTTTTTTTTTTTCTGACGACTGATACCAAAATCTCTTAGAATGATGCCAGCGCGAACAGTGGACGGTTGCTTATAGATTATTTCGGGGTCTGACAGGACACAAAACGGGAAGTCATCAGGGGTTAATAAGGATAGTCAATTTTGAAAGTCAGTACAAAATGATAGCCATCAATACTTTGTTGATTGGTCAAAGGTGATGTTTGCTACGACCTGCTTGACTCGAGAAGATAAAAACAATCTGAGTGGGTTCAGTTTTGTGTATTCGTCGGGGCCTGCTGAGTTGCCCGCGCGTAACGTCATGTCTACATTAATCCCCGGAACGCCTCTCCATGATTCCCAATCGAATCGATGTTGGCTACAACCCTTAACTCATTTCTCCGTAGCGGCTAAGCCCGTCGCAAGAGCGCTCCCGTTTGCACGGAATGCGCGGAAGGTGTACGTGCATGTCCTACATCATGATGTCACCCGCGCCGGGGATGTTATAACCGGACGCGCCGCCGTACATCGCGTAGTCGGCAGGACCCGCCCTGCGCTCTCTGGTCTTGGCGCTCTCGACAATGCTAAACTTCTTGCCTAGATGCCGCATGCCGTTGATGCTCTGCATGAGATCATTGAGCCGTGACACTATGGCGACATCGTTCTCCTCGCAAAGAACTTCCTTCTCGAAGTTCTCGACGTCGGATGGTACAACGAGGCCTAGCCGGCTGACGAGGGCCTGGATCTGGCGGAGGATGGTGTGGGAGGGTGTCGTATTTGTTCCGGAGGATTGCTGCTGCTGCTGCACGCCCGGCAGGTAGTCGGGCGGCAGGCGCTCGAGGTAGGTTGTGATGAGGCGGATGCGGCCCTGAAGCATCTTCACGGCATTAGCTTTGGCCGTCAGTGCGGCTACCATCTCCTCCTCCTCGGGCGAGAGCGGCGCCTCGGCGCCGTCGCCATCGTCAGACGCGTCACCGTCTAGAACAACACCGCGGCGCTTGCCTCCGGATTGTACGAGTTGGACCTTGGGCTTCGCAGACTCCTTGGGCGCCTCGATGGCGGTGGCGTTTCCGGCACCGCGGGCGACGTGGTCCATGCTAATCATCTCTGCCTCGCCCGTTTCGACGGTGTATGGAAGCTCGCGGAAGCGGAGCTTGAGCTTGTTGGAGTCGCCGTCCTCCATCTTCTTGTCCTCGCCATCGGCGGTGGCCTTGGCGGCATCGTCGACTTCATAGTTTGACTCGAAGATCTTCATGGGCAGCTTGCCGCCGACCGAGTGGGACAGGACCTCCTCTGGGTGGAAGCCGAGGAGGAGAGCGGACTCGTTGAAATCGGCGAGGAGCTGGCTGTGGATGGGGAGGATGGTCGGCGTCGGGCCGGTGGAGGGGAGCAGAGTGTACCAGCCGACGAGGTCCAGGCTGCGGTCCTTATGGACGGTTTTCACCGTAGGGATGTCAGCATCGTGACGGAGGAACAAAGTGAACAGTTGCGAACGTACTCTGTTCTAATCTTGCGCCGAAGCGCTCAGAGTCTAGGAGGTAGCCGCCATCCACCTCTGGCGCCTGTCTCGTGTGGCACTCGAAGGCATGCTCAACAGTGATCTCGCGGCCGTTCTGTTGGCCTAGGAGGGCACCAACGATGGGGCCTGGTTGCGATCGTAGAGTGTGGCGGGTGATGTAATCGGAGATGGTGAGGAGGACGAGAGGGTGGAGAACTGCCTGGAGCTCCGAGGACTTCTGGCTCGATATGAGCGGGTTCACGCTGGAGGAGGCCATGATGGGCGGTGTTTTGCCCGTCGCCGTATCCTGGAGAAAGCTCTGTCCGGGCAGCGTGACCATGCAGTGGTGAAGAGCGGCGGATCGAGATGGTGTAGAGCGCGGTTCGGGCAAGTGTGTGCGGTAGGTAGTTGCCGTGGTCAGCAGGTTGGTGTTGTAGTTGTCAGTGTACCGCCGTAGCTGCCTCATGGAAGGTGCCCCGCGATGTGGGGAGGTGGGCAGGAGCTACCGGCCCCAACCCAGAAACAAAGTTGAGGCTGACCATGAGGCTGAAGCAAACGGTCAAGCCACCGTTGACGCCCATTGGTTGCGCATTCTGGCCAATGGCGCTCGTCAGAAGCTATTGTGGGCCGCTATTTTCCAACCTCCATTCAATTTCGTGCCCTGCTCCCTAGGGGGTGCCTCCCTCACATCACTCAGAACAGTGCTTGGCCACGTTATCGTCTCCCTCGGTCGCATTCTCCAGCATATTATTGCAGCCATTCTTGCTGCTTCATGGCCTCTGGACTGGTCCAAGTGGATTCACCTCCATCTTCCAGCACTTTCCCCTGCTGGGTCCCTCAGTGTGCACAGTCAGCCCCTTCAAACCACGGGGTCTTCGGTTAGCAGAAATAGCATGGGTGTGGGTGTCTGTTGCCGCACTGGGCTGCAGAATCCAAAGTGCCCATTGCCCTTTAGACAAGCTCTTTGCCTGTCTGCAGCAGACAATCAGAAGGCAGCATCTTTATCTCTCACCACCCACTTCAGGCAGCGTTGGTGGGCAAGCGGGTAAAGCAATCCTGCACACCTCAGCTGGGGCGTTCACCTACCTGATGCTCGCTTCCCTGCCTCTCCCCAGGTGGCAATCTGCATGAGGGGGAGAAAAGTGGCATCGATCCAAGGTGCTTGTCACAGTACGCAGAGTGCTGTGAATACGCCCTTTTTATTACCGGGCTAGTGTCCGACGGGTTCGGCCAAAGACAGAGTTGAAAGACAAACTGTGCAACATGCCAGCACTCTTCTCTTGGCTTCTCTCTTTGCTGTTCATGACTTGCTAATGCTGCCCGTGCCGAGCTCCGTCATTCATTCCAACATGTGTACTCAGCAGTACTCAGCAGTACTCAGCACATAGCACCCTCTACCAGAAGCCCGTTGGGACAGGACTCAAATATGAGAGGCTTGGCCATTCTCACCAACTAGCCGCATCCCTCCCTCTCATCGACGTTGCATCCGTTCCCGCACCCGCATTCTGAAGACACCACCACATCTCTGTCCAGTATGGAAAGCTCGCACCACCACCACCACCACCAACAGCAGCAACATTATTATCATCAAGGCATGTTCCCTCCGGTCTTCCTCCCACCCATGCCCGGCCCAACTCCGCCGTCGGTTGTACCGGCCAAGCGGGAAGACGATGATGTCCAATTCGTTTCCTCCAATCCTGTCAAGAAGAGGAAAATTGAGACCTATCGGCCGATCATGCCACCTCCAGCCACCTCATACTCCCCGCCCGTGGGGCACACCGTTCCCGTTCCCGTTCCCGTCCCCAGCTATCAGCCACCCGAGCCCGCCAAGCAGATCACTGTCACCACACAACCGGAGCGACGCGGGAGCACCGGCATGGTTGATCCCTCGTCCACGACACACCTGCCGGACGCAGACCCGATGCGAGGATGCTCCGTGCCAATTCCGGAGAGATCTGATTATCCAGATTCGTTTTGGACTGCACCTTCTACCGGCCCACAGAGCTCCCCGCCGGTATCGCCCAAGTCACTGCCGGAGCACGTCTTGCCCTCTACGTTCCGGCTTAACGAGGCCCATGGGATGCTACCTCAGGGTTCCATGAGCGGGAGCAGTGGGCTTCATGCTGCCGTCGGCTTCCCCGGACCGGTGCAGCCGATTCACGAAGAAGTCAATCTCTCTCAACCGCCATCAACAGGAGTGGAAGGTACGCCGATTCAACCAACCTCAGAGAACGAAATGCAAACTGAGACTGCAAAGGATGTGCTCCCGGCCAATATGCCAATGGGGCCGGCTGGCGTTGCTAACTTGGGCAACAACCCTTCCGAACATGGTTTTGCTTCGGCGGTAGATACCAAGAAGGATCCGGCGGAGCAGACGATAGGAAAACTTATGGACAACCACCCCTGGGCTCCCGCTGGCCCAGATTCAACGATGGCCGGCCCTGCAATGAAGTTTGTGCAACACAGTCGGGGAAAGGTCCCTGATGTCCATCCACGACCGAATCCTCGTGGACGAGTCGCTGAAGACAGCCCACTGATTTCGTCATGCAATTCTATAGCCCGCCGCTCTTCAGCTCGCCGCCGGTCGAACCGCCGCCCTTCAGGCCACGCTTCAGCCCATGGCGCATCAAGTCAAACCGACACTTGCGGTAGCCGTCCCACAACTGGAGCAAAAGGACCGTGTCGACAATGCTTGGAGGCAAGACTCAGGCAACAAGCAGCAAACATGAATGCTGCTGCCGGTTTGACCCCTACTACGAAACCTTCCGGGACAAGCCAGACATCCGTCCCGTCATCTGCAGTTCAGCAACCTTGGGCGCACGTTCTCGGCATCAACCCGTATCACAACGCAATGGCCGGGGCCATGTATGGGCCTCTGCTACAGCAGCCTTTCATGACTGGATCGAATGGCCACTTCCCCGTTCCTCAGCACCATCCTCATCTCCCTCACGGGCTGCCCACGCAGCAGCAAGGCGGTCATATACTTCCGCTCGCACCTCCGCACTCGATGTCTTCAGCTCAGGTATTCGTCCCAGCCCAGGCAACAGCCACCAAGCCAGTGTCAGCTATTTCCAGCACGCAACCGGCAAAAATGCCAGATACGCAGCCCACCACAAAGCACATCATTGTCGACATCGCTGATACCTGTCTGAACCTGTTCCCCTTCGAAGAGCTGGCAAAACGGCACAATCAGCCGGAGCAGAAAGTTAAGGACATTTTTTCTGCCGTCATCCAGGTGCCGCTCCTTCGCTGCGCCACAGACAAGAGGAGAGCTGGCAAGCTGGGCACGGCCAGGGTGAAGGAGTTCAATCAGGCGAGAAAAGAGGTGCAGACGCACGCCGCGGCTGGCCAGTCAAAGGAGGACGCCGCGAACCAGGGGCCTTACATGCCATCGCCGTGGGAGATGGCGCAGTTCATGGGCCCGAGCGATGTACGGCTAGGATTGCTTCCTCAGTTTTCGGGACCTTGGTGATGGTCAGTCACAGAGACGAGATTTTTGACACAGCATCAAAGGGCGTGAGGCGTTTCTGTTTGGCATTTTGGGTAGTTTTTTGAGGCTGCTTTTGTATCTATACCCGATCTGCGAATCATTTGAATTCTTCTTCATCCAGAGGTACCATCCCCCCCGCCGTTGTCCCCGGGCCACTTGACATCACCAAATGGCTCACTTCTCGTCAAGCTTACCGCAAAGTTTCTCTGGCGTGCCAGCCGCGTCTGCTCAATCATGGCTCGTCGCAGTCGGCGCATCTCTTCTTCGTCGCCGGCATTCTTTGCCTGTCTGTAATCGGCCATCAAGACGGCCTGCTCGGCCTCGTACAGAGCGCGATTCTCTTGGTAGTGCATGGGTCCATGGCACGCCGCGCAGCTGTCGTCCATGAAGGCGAGCTGCCAACGCGCGCCCTTGCACTTCTCGCCCTTGCCGCAATCCTTGAGGCGAGAGCGGAGGATGTGACCGCAGGTCATCGTGGTTTCCGTCCCTTCGCACATGAGATTTTTACCTACCGTCGCGTCTCCTGGTTGTTTGAGAGGTTTCTCGCTCGAGGCTCTGGACTTGGCAACATGTCGTCTATTTATGGTAATGTTTCTACCTAGTTTTGTTCTTGAACAAGGAGTTTCTGGAAGCTATTCGCGACAGTTGCCTTTATCTCATTGAGACTCTTAGGAGTCAAAGACGGTCATTTCTGACACAGACACCCTTTGTCCGACCAAGACTTGAGCCTCACCCAGCTTGTCTGCTAGTGACTACCACCCTCCCACGTGCTCTGAGGGGGGCCAACCGAGTCGACAAGGATCACATCCCCCTTGGACCTTCCATCCTCTTCGGGTAACGGATTACCACCCTCCATCCCATCCGAAAGGGAGCGGTGTATTCGCTTCGCTAAGCATTCCCAACCACACCGCAAACTGGAGGTATCCCACGGATATCACATCACCACGGAAAACAACAACCCTTTCGCACCGTTCCTGGCTTACCGCCCGCACATCACTATCCCGAAGGGCTTTGCTGGGGCGAGATAGGATGTTTGGCAAGACGTTGCCTATCGACGAATAGGATCGCTTTCCGAACCGCTTGCCGCGAATTTGCCCACCAATAAGGACGGCGGAGCGGCAGAAGAGACGGCGGCGACGGCTACAGAGAGCCGCCGGCCCGCCAAGGTTCGCACGACGGGTAGGCGGGAGTCGACCTGGTCCGAAGTTCTCGGATGGACGTCTTTGAAGGCAGGCATTTTGGGGAAACAGACGCCATCACGGCCGGGTGATGGTTTTTACCAGGGGCCCTGTCTGTCGCGCAGGTCAGTTGGCACGCCCGCATGCCAGACCAACGTTTGCGTGATGGTGCAACCACGTGCGGAAAGCCGTTGGCCTACCGCGCTTTGGGCATGGCCTTGTCTCGGATGTGATGGTGGTGTCTTGGGGGAGGGTTCGTTGGAGGAATCAGGAGAGGGTTGGAGAAGAGCCTGGATGTGAGGCCGCGGCTTGGACGACGTGCAGCCGGTGCGGTGCGGGATGAAGTCACAACTCGCTTGTGGCCGTCGATGATGTCTGAGGGTGTGCATGGTGTGGGCGTATGGTGATCGCCTTGGGATGCAGATTAAAATGGTCTGATGATAGTCGATGCAGATGCACCGGCGATGATCTCTGTGCGAGGTTTTGATATCTGAGCTGTTCGCTTGCAAGTGCCGTTCTTGCAGGACCGTTTTTTTGAGATTTGATATGGTGATGGATTGGGTAAGCGTATCTTGAACGTTTAACGGAGAAGGCTTCTAAGGGTTTGGGGATGCGAAGCTGAAGTTCTTTGATGACCGACTTTACCTGTTGGCCAGCATCAAGTTGCCTCCCCTTCTCTTGGCTTTTCGAGCGATCGCCGTTGTGTCTCCGACACACCCAGGTAGTCCACTACCTTAGGCCAACTTGAGGTTGCCATTATGGTTAGCACAGGCTAATTTGCAAGCCCATCGCGGCTCTTCAGAACTCGGTCAACCTCTTCGAAATCCTTCGTTCATGCTTTCTCTAAATGAAAAAGGCCACATCCTCGACTCGTTTCAGTATTGCGAGGCATACGAAGAACGAACAGCATGATTGCTGCAAGTCTCGCCGATGACGTATCCTTGGGCCGACTCGGTATTTAGGTGTCAACTGCGGAGACATGATTCTTGGGGTGAGACATCTTTTCTCCTTGTTCGGGAACTCTTCAGCCTTGATGGTACCTTACCTTACCAAGCTTGCGGGATGGATGGAAACAGAAGGAGTGGAGCATTTCGAGTACGACGTTGTCGTCCCCATGGGGTAGACAAGAGTCATGTAGGGTTCAACCTGAGTTGTGGTCGAGTGTCCACTGCAATTCATGTTCTCTTGGGCCAGAAGTAACGTTTCAACATTTGAATCTTTAAACAACAGCACGTCCCCTTCATATGAGGCACGTTTCCGCGACATAGTGAACGTAAGGATCTTGCAACCGGTCTTATCTTTCACTCAGGACAGCAACTGAATGTCTCCCGAATATTCTGTCAAAACCGTGGAAACACCGGAAGGAACATTGCTCTCGACCCGCCAACCCCACCAAGGTCAACCTGCTTTATCGTCAATAGCCCGCAACCGGAACAGAAATTATTCACTGGGGGACTCAACAGCATATCTTGGTGAAGCCGTTCCATAACATGCTGAGCTCTTCTTATTGTGGGTAGTTTTCCCTTGCCGTACCACGAGCAACTCGCCCGGTTCAACCTACTCGGCCGTGAAAGAAACACAGGTCATCAAGTTCCAGTTCAGCGTGTAAAACCGTCTGAAGATCCTTGTGTTGTCGATTTTTCATCGGCTTTTTCTCCTTGTCATTCAGTAAAGTTGAATCGGCGTGTCTCATCTGACACAGTCTGTTGGCCAGACAACCGTGAACGTCAATATCTCGCCTTCCCAGATTTGCTGACTCGCTCCCAATCTAGCAAAAATGAGGTTCTAGATGCCCTGAAAGTCTGAAACACAGGAAGAAGAAGCCTCTGGGATGTCAGTTGGGTCATCGTCACCGGCGGTTGTTGCTGCCACCATCAACGTTGATGTCACGTTCCATCGGAGAAGAACGGCATGCAACAACCATCCGAGCGGAGCCTCAAGGACCCTCCCTTTTCTCCTTCCCACCCGCTGCAAGGGACGAGCGCGGTTCGGGTGGCACCCGCTCGACGCGCGAAGCTGGGGCAGACCCAGTTTCCCGGGATCGTGTTCGCAAGTGCCGGCGAATCACGGGCCGAATTGGGCTTCAGCTCACCCGCACAGATCCCCGAATTTGTGGGAGAAGCAGCGGGTTTCCCAGCTCGACTTTTCCCCATCACGAACGAAGATCGGATAATGCGGAGAAACGACCAGCTTATCTGTGCGGTCTCCCCCCCGCTTTGGCACAAGACAGTGGCGCTGTTACCATGTCGATTCGTGTAAGAAAAAGGGGGTCGCGCCGTCCGGGAAACTTTTTGTCGATTGATAGGGGTGGAGCGTTCCTCAACTTCAACGTTGCCGTCTCGTGGCTCGTCCCATCCTGTCTTGTTTCGAGGTGCCGCGCTGAAGGGCGATGATCGGGGAGCCGACGTAGCTGCAGGATTTATCTACCTCTTGGTCGCTGTGGACGCGATCGTGTCGAAGAAACTCAGCCAGGAGTAACATCAACACGTTCGTCGCAGTCGAGTACCCAGCATCAACAAAATGGCCGCCGAGGAGCCCAGCGAAGTGCCTGTGTCAACGCTGCACGAGGCCGAAAACAGTTATGTCGAACAACAAGAGTCATCCAGGCTGATGAGGCTGTACTCCCATCCTTGGACTCAGTGAGCTCCCATGTTGGTACTTGATTTGCGTTCCGCGGCCGCTAACTCGTGTAGGATTCTTCTCATCAGCTTCATTTGCTTCTGTCTCCCCGGAGTAAGCCGTCCGAATCGTGGGTGTTGAAAATATGCTGACCATCTAGATGTTCAACGCCCTCAGTGGCCTCGGAGGCTCCGGCCAAGTCGACTCTACCGTCGCGGCGAACGCCCAAGTTGCACTCCTCTCTACTACCGCGGTAGCTGCTCTCTTCATCGTCGGCCCCATCTTCACCTTTGTAGGTCCCAAGATCTGCTTCCTCTTGGGCGGCTGGTCCTATGCTCTCTACAGCGGAAGTCTGCTGAACTTCAACCGTGAGTTCACTCGTCTCTGTGCCGCCGTGACAATACTGACCGTGACAGACAATGCAAACGGTACCTTCGTCATCGCCGCCGGCGCGATCCTCGGCATCGGCTCCTCCTTCATCTGGATCGTCCAGGGCGCCATCATGACGACCTACGTCCACGAGTCGCAAAAGGGGCGCGCGATCGCTGTCTTCTGGATCATCTTTAACCTCGGCGGGGGTGTCGGGTCTCTTGCCGCGTTCGGCCTCAACTTCCACTCAACGACCGGCACTGTTAACCACGCGACCTATATTGCCCTGATGGCCATCATGCTCTTTGGATGGGCTTTGGGCCTCTTTATCTGCTCGCCCAAGCGTATTCGCCTCGCACAGCTTCACGCCGCAACCGAGACCGAGAAGCACAGCTTGAAAGGCATGTTTGAGATGTCCGTGGCGACGCTTTGCAACTGGCGCGTACTCTGCATGCTACCCCTTTTCTTCTGCGCCAACGTGTTCTACTCGTATCAACAGAACAATGTCAACGGCATGACCTTCAATATCCGCACCCGGTCGCTGAACGGGGCGCTGTACTGGATGGCGCAAATGGTCGGTGGTCTTGTCATCGGCGTACTCCTGGATCTTCCCATGCTGGAGCGCCCGGGTCGCGCCCGCCTCGGCTGGATCGTACTGTTCGTCACTGGCATGTCAATCTGGGGCGGCGGATACCAGTTCCAAAAGTGGCAGGACGCCCGACACGCGCAGGGCCTGATCCAGGACATCGACTACACCGAGGGCTCCATCTCGACCGGTCCGATTTTCTTGTACATCTTCTACGGAGCTTACGACTCGCTCTGGCAGTCGTACTGCTACTGGCTCATGGGCACGCAGTCCAATTCAACAGGAAGAGCGGCTGTCCTTGTTGGCGCGTACAAGGCTTTCCAGGCCGCCGGTGGTGCGATGGCGTGGAGGATCAACGCGCAGCACGCTAGTGCCATGACGCAGCTCGCCATGAATTGGGGTCTGAGCATAGGCTCGTTGATCCTAGCATTGCCGGCGGTTCTGACGGTGACGAAGAGCACCAGTGTTCTGGAAGAGGCTGGGGCGGACGTCCCCAGCGAGAAGGTCGAGGAGAAGACGGTGGAGGACTCGTAGAGCGAAGTTTCGGGTGCTGCTCTCGCACAACCCTATGGAACGCTAGGGGAATTCTAAAAGTCGCCCTGAAGAGGTCATCATCATGCCTAACAATGGGAATTGGGGCCCATCAATACATAATACACTGTAGACAATATGTAATACCGAACGTAAACATTCATCTCTTTCACTGGGGGCCATTTGTTTTACTCTAAGATGGTTCTCACCTGACGGCCAGCTTGAGACTAAAACATACAATGTCGACTGTGCTTCGAAACCTCGGTTTATGATGAACTCATCGTACCAAAGCTTGTTTAGTTCAGACGCCCCGGTGCGGGGATGGGCTGCGGCAGAGACGAGTATCACACCATGCATTTGCAACCCCCCAGACCAGAGCATAGTATCTGCAAGATTTTGCTTGGTTTCGAAGAAGAAAGAAGGTTACTATTACTATGTATTCATCGTTGGGAACGGAAGCTACGAGCCGCCGCCGTACCAAAATCTTTCGATGCTGGATGTGTCTCCTGAGCCTTGCAGGCTCTTCTCTTCAAGTGTTGGTATCCCTTCCAATTCTTTGCAGTATCCTCTAGGCCGCTTGCTTACATTATCGAGGTCAAATTGTGAGCCGGAGGACATCGAAGCGCACGCAGAGTCCCAGTCGCCAAATCCAACCGACGGTCCTGCTGCGGTTGAGTCCAACTGACCAAAGCCTGCTGACCCTTCAAACATGTGGCTCCCCATCGTAGGATTCCCAGTCGAGAGACCAAACAGAAGGCCTTCAAAGTTGTCCACAGTCCCCTGGAGGTAAGGCTCTGGCCGGAACGCTTCGAGCTGACCATCGAGGGCCCAATGTCCATTGTTGAGAGCAGCTCCCCCTCCTGTTCCGGACACGTCGGTCTCGACAATGTTGCTCGTCTTCCCTTCCTCGGAGTTTTCTGGGTTGGCGGAGACGAAGCTCTGAAACAGCGACAGCTGCGCGTCTCGGACAATGTCGACGATCTGGCTCTTGAGGTTTTCCTCCAGCGGTTCCAGGGCTTGGTCGATTCGGGTTTCCAGCTCGCGCCGGACCATCTTCGGGAGCTCTCGCCTCAGGTACTGCTCGTAGCGGGAGAAGGCCGATTCGGCTTCTCCAGGATCGGCGGTGCCGCCAAAGTCGAGATCTGTCAATATCAGTCTATGAAATCGGCGAACATAAACAACATAGGCATGGCTGGCATACAAGGGCTTGGGATCTCGTCTGCGCCGGTGTCCGGGAACAGGATGAGGTAAACATCTCGCCATTTGTCGGCTTCGCTGAGGTGCTTGCTGCCCTTTTTCCGGCTCCGCAGGAGTTTCTCCTGATTCGAGTCGAAGCCGTCGAATTCGGGCCTGTCCCGCACTTCGCACCTCTCATCTGCCACGAGATGGCTATCGCGCAGTGTGGTTGTGTCGAAAGATTCGTGGCAGCGCGGGCAGGTGATTGGTAAGGCGTGGCATCGGTAGAGATGCTCCCTGATCAATTTGTCAGCGCAGTCTAGGAACAGGGATACAAAGTCATACTTGACACGATGGACGGTGGCCCAGCCTGGGCCCGGACAAGATCGCCAAGTGCAATACCGTTGCTGGTTCTTCTTGAAGTAGGGGCACGCCAGTCTCGTGGTCTCCGGATCATCTGTTGTTTCTAGGCGGGGTTTCTTCTGCCCATCGCCGTCTCCAGATTGTTGGCCGTCCTGTCCTTCCAGTACCCTCTTACCGTCCTTCTTCTTCGAACCGCTTGCTTGGTTGGAGGATGTGGCCCCCGTGTCGGCTTTGTTGTTAGTCTGTCGAGTGCTGCCACCGCAACCGCTCTGTCTCTGAATACCCGGATGAGAGGAAAGACTGGGTGAGACAACTGAAAAGAAGTAGTGCATCAGCCGCTCAAGGAGCATCTTCTTCTTCTTAGCCAAAGAGAGCACGTTGCTATCAGACGAAGAAGTGGTCTCTGTGCTGCTGCTCCCTGAACAGGTGGTCGAGTCTGAGCTTGCGTCGGTACTTATAGTGGACATTGATAGACGACCAACGTTGCTTTCAGAGAGCGGAGGCGATCCGGCAGAAGATGCAAGAGACCGAGGTGTTGATGACGAATCCAAGGAGCCTCGTCTAGTTGAGTTCCCGTGTTTCTTTTTTGATGGTGATGCTCTCGAATCCGCCCCGTAAGATGATCGTTCCAAGCCAATGTTGAGGCCTTCTTCTGTTTGATATGACACTCTGCGGCTTTCAAAGGGCCTGCGGTTTGGTCTATAACTGTGTCGTGGACCTGAAGCCACATCGAACACCGACGGCTTTGAGTCTTCGTTGAAAGTGAGGGGCTCATAGTGCTCCGGTCCAGCATTCTTGCGTGGACGCAAGGGCAACATCGGGTGTGGAAAACCATTACCCGCCTGCTCGACCGTAGTAGTCGCAACATCAACCGGCCGCATCAGTGGGTGGTATGACTCTCTTCGGGAGTGCAGCCGAGTAGTGTCGGCGGTCCGAGGAGGTGACATGTAAGGTTCGAAATATCTTTCGTAACGGCTCCTACGTGAGCCATCTGGTGTCTGGAGGATTTCTACCCTTTTCCGAGGGTAATCTGAGTGCACAAGAGGGATAGAGTAGTAATCTCTTTCATCTCCCGCGAGTATGCGAGGTTCGTAGGAATCCGAAAGCTGCGGCCGAAGATAGTAGGAATTCTTCTCGTCTTCTGCGGCGGAAGCGCGAGGCCTGTAGGAATCTGATATATCGGTGGAAATAGTGTCGCAAGTTTCGGCAAGAGAAGGAACGGTAGACCCTCTAGACTGTGCGGATGAAGTGGACGACACAGACAAATCGGATTTGTCTTTCTCCTTGTGATCGAAACGTGATTTGAGTCGCTCTCTGTCCTCTTTGTGTCGTTTCTCACGTTCCTTTTGTTCCTCAAGCCTGAGCTCCGCGCCTTCGCGTCGTCGCTCCCCTCTGCGCTTTTCGCGTTCCTCTCTTCGTTTTGCCTTACGTTCCTCTCGCTCCTCAGGCTCGAGCCCCGCCTCTTCGCGTCGTCGTTCCTCTCTGCGCTTTTCGCGTTCTTCTGTTCGTTTTGCCTTTCGTTCCTCGAATTTCTCGGACTCGAATTGTGCTTCTTCGCGATCTCTTTCCTCTATGGGTCTTGTCTTACGGTTGACGGCTTCCTCGGGGCTGAGCTCCGCTTCTTCACGGCGGCTCTCTTCTCTGCGCTTCCTACGTTCTTCTCTGCGTTTCTTGCGTTGCTCTAGCTCCTCGGGCGTGACTTCTGCTTCTTCGTGTCGTCTTGCTTCTCTGCGTCTTGCGCGCCTCTCCTCTTTTTTATGTGCGTCTTCTATCACCTCCTTCATTGCCTCTTTGGTATTTGACAGGCTTGCAATGTCCCTGCGTTCCACGTGTCCTTCGAGATCCACCTGGTACCAGTGGGACAACCTGGACCGCCTTTCGGAAGAAAGGCGGATATCTGGCTCGATGCTGACTTGACTGGTCATCGAGGACATGGTTTCGAGGTCTGGCATGTTGAACCTTGTGTAGTCAATTATGGGGGAGAGTGAAATGACGCGGGAGGAAGTGGGAAAGATTTAGACTGATCAAAAGACAGAATAATGAAGGTAGATCAAGAAACAGAATAAACGGGCTGCACAGGGCATTAAGTAGGCCAGGTTGAGAGGCCCCATCTTTGTGAGGCCTTACGAACATCAGAAACGCGCAGCTGCGCAGCTTTTGGCCAAGAAGATGACCAGTCCAAGGTACCTGCAGCCACAGATTGGCTAGATTCCATAGACATGCAGGGGCTGAACCACCAGCGAGTGGCACAGCCCCGACTGTGTGACAGCCCTTTCACCTTCGTCTGGATCTCATGAGAACGTAATCGAATCAGTAGGCATGGTGGGATTTCGATCTTGAAGCCGCATTTTGGCCGGTTCTGTTTAGACTGTTCCAATACCTACCAACCTAGATGGGGCGTTGTATAGAAGCAGGCCGCTTGTAAGCACGGTGGTGGGCGAAGTGCAACAGATTGAATTCATTCCGTCGTAAAACCAATTCTCGTTGTCTGCTCCCACAGGCGTCGCACCTTGAGGTTAGACAGGTTGGTGGTGTTTTGCCCAGTGGTGGGCGTCCTCCGGGTGGCGCAGGCGCGGTGACCGTTATCGATAAACTCCAGCCAAGGAACCTGCTCCCAAAACGGTTTAGTGAGGGGCACCCCCACCAAAAATTTCGTCTTCACCGACCAGGTCTGGCCATACAACCTGCCAGTGACGTTCTCACACTCATCCAGCTCGAGGTGCACCTTGGTGTAGTCTTAGACTTGCAGCCTCGAATTTCACAGAATCTCACTTCAAACCACAGATTCCACCATAAATCTCAAGATGGGCAAGAAGAGAGAAAGAGACGAGGGCAAGCCCGCCGACGACGTCCCCGACAGGATGGACGAGGACAGCTCCGACGATGAGGTGAGAGTGTACAGGCACAGGCCATTCCCGGAGAGGCACTCTGCTGATAAACCCAGGACTTTGACGTCGTCAACGTCGACTTTGAGTGGTTCAACTTCGACCCCGAGGTCGACTTTCACGGCACCAAGACGCTGCTGCGCCAACTGCTTGACGTCGATGCCACGCTGTTCAACATGTCTGGCCTTGCCGACCTGATCCTGTCCCAGCCCACCATCGGCTCGACCGTCAAGGTCGACGGCAAGGAGAACGATGCCTACGCCCTCATGACAGCGCTGAACATCAAGGAGCATATCCAGAAGCCCGAGATGGCTGACCTGGCAAAGTACATTATCGAGAAGGCGCAGACCAACGAGGCCCTCGCTCCCATCCCCAACGTGCTCAACAGCGGCGCCCAGGTCGGCCTGGTCCTCGGCGAGAGGCTCATCAACATGCCTTCCGAGATCGCCCCGCCCATGTACCGGATGCTGATCGACGAGATCGAGGCCGCCGTCGAGGACAAGGAGCCGTACGAGTTCACGCACTACCTGATCCTGTCCAAGACCTACCAGGAGGTCGAGTCAACGCTTACCGAGACGGAGAGGAAGGGCAAGAAGGCCAAGGCGGACGCCGCCATGTGGCACTTCCACCCGGAGGACGAGGTCTTTGTGAAGCACGCCTTGGCCCACGGCTCCTTTTCTTACACGAACGACGAGCAGTCGGTGGCGGATAGCAAGCGCGCCTTCCAGGAGATGGGTGTCAAGTCGCACGGCTACCTCATCCTGATCGAGGCGAGCAAGTGGGACGGCGCAGTCAAGGCAGTAGAGCAGTACCTGAGCCCGCCTCAATAGAAGATAAAACGATGAATCATTTTGAGCATTCCTAATGGCAGTCTACTCTACCGGCTCTAGTCTTTGCATCAGGTATTCTACCTCCACTTCCTTGGTCAGGGGTATCACGAAATCCTTGTACAGGGCCACGACGTGGTCGGCGTCGATCTTGGCCTGGTTCTCGGGGCCGGCGCCGATGGACGGGTCGGTGCCGTAGGTCAGGCACTTGAGGCGGAGGCGCTCGAGGACCTTCTTCTCGACGGCGGCGTTGGTGATGGCCTCGGCGATGCCGTCGCGGTCCTCGGCCTTGATAAGCTTGGTGTACTTTTCGGGGTCGGACTGGAACTTGGACTCGGCCACGAACTTGCCGAAATGTATCCTGCGCGACAGGGCCTGCAGGCAGGCGATGTCGCAGGTGGCGGAGGAGCCGTAGTTCTCCTGGGACTCGCCGCGGTCCTCTCGGCCGAAATCGGGGCAGAGTGCGGGGAGGAAAGTCTCCACATAGAACTTCTTGATCTTGTCGTTGACGCTGACGTCGTTGGGGTGCAGGATGCGCGGGTAGTGCAGGGGCTTGAGGATCTGCTTCTGGAGGGCTTCGGGGAAGAAGGGGTACTCGTCGGGCGACTCGTAGCGGCGGATGATGGACTGCAGCTTCTCCTGCTCGCGGAGGTACCAGTCCATGAAGCTGAGCTCGCTGTTGGGGATGTCCAATGCGCCGGGGATGTAGATGGTCTTGTTCAGCGCGAACTGTGCTCGCTCGATCAGGTGGAAGGTGATGGTGTCCTCGAGACGGCTGAGGGTCTGTGTCAGCGGGAAAAAAAGGGGTATTTTTCGTCTGGTGTTGGGGGGAGACAAACATCAACTGGTACCGGATGCGGGACAGGTCCAGCGCCTTGGAGGGGTCCGATAAGTCGATGAGAGAGTCCATCTCGTCGTCAATTGACTGGAACCCAGAAGAAAAATTGTAGCCGGGGCCGTGGGGACTGTTCTGGCGCAAAGCTGGAGTTTGGGGGTCTTGCTGGTGTGAGAAGCGCATTCGGACGGTGGTGGCTATCATTCGAGTCACACAAAAATCTTGGGGAAGAAGTGCTGGGTGAGGAGCGCGCGCAGCCGAGGCCGATGACGCCGGCCGCAAAAGGGGAAAGGTGCCAAAAAAGATCTCATCTCAGCAGCGGGCGCGCAAGGCTGCCAATCTCGTGTACGGGAAAAAGGACCTGCATGCGCCATGCGCCCGGGGGGGCTTAGGCGGGCACCAATCAGGCCCCCCGGCCGTCATTTGCAGGTGCTCAGGAGGCCACAATAGGAGGCCCAGCGGCCTGCAGCCTCGCTGTCGCCGGACGGGTAGCGTGCCCAGGAGTTCCGTGCAGGGAGCTCTCGGGTTCCTAGCGCGTCATCCAGCAGCGCCGACCCCAACCGGGTCTTTGCCGGGATCAAGTCTGGTGTGTGGATACGTATTGGATTCTCGACCGAGACAACAAAACTCGACCTTGTCGGAGCACTGCTGGAGCTGTTCCCACAACCTGCAACCTCCGTCCCTTTTCTCCTTTTCTGCCTCCCCCCCTTGTGCCACCATTGTCGCGCGTATCGACGGAGAGCATACGTACGCATGGCCGCCTCGGATAACGACCAGTATGGCTTCAGCGACGATGCGGCCGCCGGAGACGACCAGTCGGTCCTGTCTGTAAGTCACGCTCGCCACCCGCGTGACCCGACGTCTCGACTGCACCGGTGATGGGCTGACCAAGACTTGATGATTCGCAGACGCGTGGCATAGAGGCATTCGGGCGCAAGGTCACCACCACCGCGAGCCATTTGATCGGCCCTCTGTCCGAGCAGGGTGGCAACAACAACCATCACTATCATGGCGCTCTCGCCGAGGTCCACAAGCAGCTGCGTCGCCCGACCATCCAGCGCAGCATGTTCTCCATGGCGAGGACCACCCCGACCGACATGGTGCGCTCCAAGCTGTCCAAGACGGAGATCCAGCACCGCGCTTTGACGTATCTGCCGGACGAGCTGCTGGCGAACATCCCCGAGGGCGACAACTCCTACTCCCTGTTCCAGGGCTTCAAGGCCAGCTTCCCCGACCTGACCGAGGAGGGCAGGAAGCACCGACGTCGCGTGTCGAGGGGCAGGAAGCTGCTGGATGACACGGAACACACCCCCGGCACACCCCAGGCGCTGCAGAACCTCAAGAAGGACAAGGCGTCGATGATGCACGAGCTCGAAATGCTGGGCGTCCGCAAGAACATGGCAAGCAGCGAAATCAGAGACATCGACAACAAGATTGCCAACCTGCACGGCATGCGCCGCATTATTCTCGAGAGACTAGCGAACCTGGAACAGGAGGAGACGTTGCTGGAACACGACCGTGGGTGCACACGTGTGTGGCGCGGCGCGTGGCCTGCTGCTAACGCGTGACAGTTATGGATGTCGAAACCCGCCTAGAAGAAGCGCAAGAGCTCGTCGACGAAGCCGAATCGATCGCTATCAATACTCCTACCAAGACTGACGAAGATCTGGCCGGCGAGGACGGCTTCATGTCGCAATCGGTCTACGAGAAGCTGCCTTCAGCATCCAGCACGCCAGCATCGAAATCTAAGAAACGAGTGGTTCGCCGGAAATCTATGCCCATATTGCACGAACATTTCGAACCAGGTACCACTATCAGGGAAATCCGCGCACACCAGGACACTATCACGGCTCTCGACTTTGACGCACCTTTTGGAACAATGGTTACTTCGGCTATGGACGACTCGGTAAAAGTTTGGGATCTCAACGCAGGACGGTGCATCGGTTCTTTGGAAGGCCACACCGCATCGGTTCGCACGCTGCAGGTGGACGATAACTTTCTGGCTACCGGAGGCATGGATGCTACCATTCGCTTGTGGGATCTTAGTAAAGCACACTACGACCCGCACGGCAGCCAGTACGGAAGAGACGAGGACGAGGATGGCATCGCATTTGAGAACCCTGACGACGGCCCGGTTGAGCCTCCCGAAGGGAGCATGAGAGACTGCCACCTCTACACCCTGCAATCCCACGTTGACGAAATCACGGCCCTCCACTTCAGAAATGACGTCCTCGTGTCCGGCTCAGCAGACAAGACTCTGCGCCAGTGGGATCTCGAAAAGGGTCGCTGCGTGCAGACGCTCGACGTTATGTGGGCTGCGGCTCAGGCTTCTGCCTCATTCGGCAGCGAAAGCTCCTGGAGGCAAACTAACCGAGCGCCCGCTCAGTCGGCAGACTTTATCGGTGCGCTGCAAGTGTTTGAGACGGCCTTGGCTTGCGGTACCGCGGATGGTATGGTCCGCCTCTGGGATTTGCGGAGTGGACAGGTTCACCGAAGCCTGGTGGGACACACGGGACCGGTGACGTGCCTGCAATTCGATGATGTTCATCTCGTTACTGGCAGCATGGACCGAAGCATAAGAGTAAGTGTCTCGAACCTGTCACGAATAGCCTTCACTGACTCAAGCCAGATATGGGACCTCCGTACCGGATCTATCTACGATGCCTACGCATACGACAATGCCATCACCAGCATGATGTTTGACGAGCGGAGGATCGTCAGCGCTGCCGGCGAGGACGTGGTGAAAGTGTACGATAAGGTGGAGGGTCGGCAGTGGGACTGCGGCGCGGGCATCGCCGAGGCAGAGGACAACAAGACGCCTGCCATTGTAGAACGTGTACGTGTTAGGGACGGTTACCTGGTTGAGGGGCGACAGGACGGCATTGTAGGAGTATGGACATGTTAGAGTACACAGCACCCCTTTCAGTACAGAGCGAACAACGCAATTACGAAGATCAACCACTGGCCCGAGTGACGTTTTTGAATAAAGTCAATTCAATGCTGCATGAAGTCTGGAGTTTTCCCAGCTTACAGGCTGTCATTCTTTGGTCTCAATGCAATGTGCTGACGCATGATTTCACGTTAAACCGTTCATCCCATCTCGCGTGAGCCCACAGGAAGCGGACTTCAGACGGACCCGCTCGCGTCAACTCCAAGGTACTTTTGACATCTCACCACCGTCCTCAGCCACGACTCATTCGTGGGCTCGGCCAGCCATACACTCGCCAAATTTTCAGTTCACGGAGCCAATTCCACATGGAATCGTACGTATCACAATCTCAGTTTCTGAGCTGTGCTGACTTTTCGCCCCAGAATGTCACTCCTTCACGACCCCGCCCTCGTCAAGGAATGCACCGACACCACGTCTTCCATAGCCGCCGCCGTCCACATCGACGGGCCGCTGCAGGATGACCGCGAACCGGGCGGAAAAGCGGAGTCCTCGCCTGATGAGGACGGCTTCAACGCCCTCGAGGAGGAGGCCCTCACAGCCTTCAAATCCCTCGCGGGCGACGTCCTCGCCACGGTCACATCACCCCACAGCCAGGACGAGGAGGCGGAGCTGCTCTGCCGCCTCGACGAAGAGCTCGAGAAAACCTACAGGAGGTTCTACGACTTCGTCTACGCGGAGCTGCCGTACTGCTGGAGGCTGCTGTACACCGACCTCTGCCTGCTCAAGTTCTGTCTGCGGGTGCTGGAGAACGCGAAGCGGCCCGAGGACGCGGACGCAGAGGACGGGGAGGAAGAGCTGCTGGATGAGCTGGTCGTGATCCTCGACAAGGCGCTCATCCTCGCCGGTGGAGCGGGACGTCGGCGCGGGAGGAAGGTGATTACGAAACTGTTGTCATACCTCGACGCTCCCGCAAAAACGTCGACAGCGGCGGGGCTTCCGGCGACGTTCCCCTCCGACCGCCCCTTCACGCCCCCCGTGAGGAGGCCCATCCGGGCTGTGGACTGCATGACAATGTCTTCGTTCCAGGACTACCTCGACTCCTCGGCGGACGCGTCGTCGCCGGGCCCGGAGCCGCTGGTCCTCAAGTCGCTGCTGACGGGGTGGCCCGCGCTCTCGACGAGGCCGTGGGCGTCGCCGCGGTACCTGCTCTCGAGGACGCACGCCGGGCGGCGGCTGGTGCCGGTGGAGGTCGGGCGGAGCTACGTGGACGAGGGGTGGACGCAGGAGCTGATCCCGTTCCGGGAGCTCTTGCGCCGCATCTGCGACGCCGCGCCCGACGACGAGGAAGCGTCTGGTCCGGAACAACAACAACAACAACAACAACAACAGCGAGGCGACACCCGGGAACCAAAGACGTACCTGGCGCAGCACGAGCTCTTCTCGCAGCTCCCGCACCTCCAGAACGACATCCTCACGCCGGACCACTGCTTCACGGCGCCGCCGCCGCACCCGACCGACCGGTCCCGCGACAAGCCGGAGCTCGACCTGCCGCTGGTCAACGCGTGGCTCGGACCCGCGGGGACCATCACCCCGCTGCACACGGACGGGTACCATAACCTGCTGTGCCAGGTCGTCGGCGCCAAGTACCTGCGGCTGTACTCGCCGCTCGACTCGGAGGCCGTGTGCCCGCGCGTTGACGTCGACGTCGACGTCGTCGAGGGGGACGAGGACGGCGAGGGCGGCGGCGGTGGTGGTGGTGGTGTCGACATGAGCAACACGAGCGCGTTCGACGTCGGCGCCGTGGAGGGGTGGGACGCCGACGCCGAGGGCCGGGACGCGATCGAGCTGGAGGAGTTCCGCGGGCTCGAGTACCGGGACTGCGTGCTCGAGGCGGGCGACGTGCTGTATATCCCCATCGGGTGGTGGCACTACGTCCGCAGTCTGAGTGTGAGTTTCAGCGTGAGCTTTTGGTGGAACGGGGATCACTACGTTGGTCCGGACGGTCACGGAGAGGAAGAAGAGGGAGGCGCATGAAAATGTTGGTTTGATATCATGATACGTAAGGTAGGTAGGTAAGGTAAGGTAGATAGATACCCTGGCATAAACATATGGTCATAAGGCTTTTTGCATTTCTCCTGCTTTTTGTTCGTTTCCATCAAAATCATGAGTACGTCCGTCCGATCAGCTGCCGCCCGCCGCCTCGTCGGCCTCGGCAACCGCCTCCGCCGACCCCTGAGCCTGGCGTCGGGCCTTGGCGCCCGCCTTGAGTTTCTCCCACTTCTCGCGGTACTTCTCCAGCGTGCGCGCCATCGTCTTGTTCTCCTTCTCTAGGGCCTCCATGCGCTGGAGAGCCAGCGTCAGCTGCTCCTCCAAGTCCTTGTTCCGTGATCGCAGCACGGCGTCGCCGGTCCCTGATCCACTGCCTCCTCCCGCGGAGGGCGAGCCCGGCCGCCGAAGACGCATGCTTTCAGCCAGAGCGAGACTAGAACTCTGGGCGCTGGCTTCGAAGGCGTGGAGGCGCCTGCTGAGTTTGTCCAGCATGTCTTTGAGACCCTTGTTCTCGACACACAGCTCCTCGACCGTGTTGGACAGGTCGCGCTCAGTGCGGGTCTTAACCACACGGCGTTTCGCGCCTGGAGACAGCGGGGCGGGCGTTTCTCGAGCGTCGACGAAGTCATCCTCATCGTCTTCGATGAGGCTATCGCCATGGAGGGAGGCTTCAAGGCGGCGCTTCTCTTTGTGGTCAAAGTTGAGAATGTTGGCGTAGGAAACAGTGTGTCCGCTGGTAGGAACAACATAAAAGGAATCGTTGGGGTTGTGAGCTGAGATGGCGCGGAGGGTGGCGCGTGAGTAGATCTTGGACAGATCAGGTTCGGCTGAAGCGGCGGGAGACTTGAGTCTGTTGCGCTTCACAGGGACCGGCTCGGGGGCCTCAACGGGTTCGGGCGCCGCAGATTCCTCCGTGATGAGGGGCAAGCCGGCGAAGGCGAGGGGGGCAGACAACCTGTTGATAATGCTGCCGAAGGTGCTATAAAAGCGGGAGTACCCATCTTCGCTGGCGGGGGACGTGACCTCTTCCGGCCTCTTCGACTCGTCCTTACGCTGCGGTTCGGCGTGCGCCATCGGCGGGATCCATCCCGGCTTGCCCGACTGGTCCAGCACACTCTGCATCTTGGTTCTCGACCCTTCCCTCCGTGCCTGGACCTCGAGGTTGCCGGGCGCCTGATCGTTGGTAACGCTTGGCGGAATGGGCTGGCTCCGGTTTCTGCTCCCCCGGATGCCGCGCGCAGAGGCAAGGTTGCTCGCGATGGAAGAGGTCATCTCGCGGCTGGGGTACCGGCGCTGTTGCGCGGCCAAGGACGGCACGATCTTGGCCGTCGCGACGGGGCTGCCGCCGGCACCATGTTCCGATTTCGTTCGCGCATCGTCGCGGGAGCCGGAGACGTGGGCCGTCTCGGATGACTGAGACTCCTGCTTCTCATCGGTGGGGTCTTGGGAAGTGGCCTGGCTTGCGCGGCGGTCGAGGGGCAGCTTCAGCAGTTCGGAGAGGTGCTTGTGGTGTTCTTCGAGGAGTTTGAGAGTGCGCAGGGCCTCGATGCTCGTTGTGGAGCGGGCGGCGTTTGCGAATTCGCCAGCAGCGAGAGCGTGCTCGTTGATGGCGACCGTGGTCTCGGATTGGTGTGTTGCGTTGGAGGCGGCTTTGGCGTGGTCATGCGCCTGGTCGGGGAACGTTAGCAGCTTGATGGAGCGACAGGATGATGCGATCTGGGGGCGGGCTACCTTGATCAGCGACGACTCGTCCATGCTGGGAGCCGCGAGGGCAATGTGGGCTGCCGGTGGTGGTTCAGAAGGACGATTTCGGTGCAGCGCTGTATGACCGAACTGAAGCGATTTTTTCGCCTGTAGGATAGCCACACGGATCGCAAGAGCTGAAGGTCACGCGCCGGCGACGGGCATCTAAAACGGTGGTGGCAGGGAAGTGGAGGTGCCGATGGATGCACGAGGTCGGCGTTCAGGACGGCCTGAGGGTTCGGTGGTTCGGTGGTTGGGTGGGTGGTTGCGGTCGCCGTCGCAGTGGTTTCCCCAGAGTTTCGCTAACAGCTTCCCCCGCTTGTTCTGTCCTGGCGGCACGCACTGTGGACAGTACGTAAGCTCCGCTGGGGCGTCACTGGCAGAAAAAGGCAGGCAGCTTCACCCAACCCACGCACCCAAACACCCACGTCACCCAAGCACACACAGAGTCAATTGTCGGCGGTGACATGGGGATGATGCAGTTTGATTCACATCGCCAGATGGCTGGCCGTGGCCAGCGGATGCCATGTTGAGGCACTAGAGCGTCCGAACAAAGCCGGCGCCTCCGCACTAGGAAGGCAGATGCTGGCAATCAACTGCGTCTACGCGCAAGGCGCTCCTGGTTCACCGTGTCTCTTCCTGCCATCTGTCCTCTTTCGCCTTTAATCAGCCTGAATGGGCCGGGCAGATCTGGAAAGTCAAAAGAACAAACAGCAGCACGTTGGTGGCCCCGGTTGTCGGGTCAAGCTGCGACAGTGTCAGCAGGGAGGCCGAGGTAGGCAGCGACCCAGCGCTGGAATACCATTGGGATGACGGAACATGCGTGCCACCTGGCGGGCAGGATCAGGTACGCGTGCGGTGCCTTGTCGGGCGAGGAAGGATTCGAGCATCGTCCACTGCCCAGCGCCGCGGCGTCTTGTCGGTCTCGTCGCTGCTGGAGCCGGCCAATCATGCGGGCTGCGACTTGACTGGTGGCTTCTCCAAGACACCACTCGCGACTTGCAGAGCCCCTGACGTAGGGAGGGCATCCATGGATGGGTTCCCATGCCAGCAGGTGATCCAAACGGGCAAGCCAACGGCCACAGCAGACCCCGATCGGGCCAGCCATCGAAACTCTGCTGGGATGGCCATCTGCCAGACATGCATACATCGTCAGGAGAGACACGGCGTGTGGACGTGGCGAGGTGGGATGGACGCAGTGCAGTGCAGCGCACTCCGAGCCAGCCGTGGGCCGCGGATGGCCGGCGCCGAACGGGTGGTCTGGTCTGCCCATGGATCGATGGGCCATGCAGCGACTGCGGACGGCCAGAGTGCCACCCGGTGCGGATAGAATGGAGCTGACGGGTGCTGGCCAAGTGATGTGAGGGTGAGATGCGATCCGAGCCAAGTCGCGCGGTACATGATCTTGTTAGGGGCTGCCTGGCGGGAGATTCGACGTCTGGAGGCTGGAGGGCGAAAGGAGACATCAAACAAAAATAGCAGCGTCGGCCTGGGGGAATCAAATAATGCAACCTGGAGCCTCCTCTCTGCCTGGGCCCGGAGGTGAAGGGCCCCATAGGCTCTGGCCAGGTGGGCGGGCCCAGATTCCCGATTCTTCAAGAATCCAGGCCGCTCGTAATAACGGGCCATGGACGGGACATGCACAGCGAAATACGACGGCGAGGCACGGCGAGGACGGGCTTGGTCTGTCTCGTCTCGTACCCAGCCTGCAATAAAATTTATCTTCCACATGATTATTCCGTCGGGTGCAACGGCAGAGTGGCACAGCAGCAGCAGCAGCGTGTACCTTCCACTATGTGTATGTGTGTGTTGTGTGTACGCCGCAAAGTAGAGGGCATCGCGGCCCACTAACATAAACAGGTACCGGTTTGTGCTCCTCCCATATCGGGCCAAGAGGATTCTCCCGTAGTGGCCGTTGACCCCGGCCCAGCCCAGCCCAGACGAGGCATTTGCCTCTCGGCGACGATGACGCTCGTGGGAAGAACAGCTCCGGCTTGGGTTGGTCGAGCAAGCTGGAGCTCTCAAGCGAGCCACAGGCACAGGGTGGGACTGGGCCTTGGAGTCTTGGACCATGGTTGGCGTTGCTTGCCTCCCGCCAGTGTGCGGCACGTTGCCCGTCATTGCAAGAAGGAACCACGACGGCCCCTTTTAGGGACGCGGATCCGTGACTTCGGTTGACCACGCGACATGCACTACATTTACGACTCCCCTAACAGTCCCTTATTGATTACCATACGGATACCCAGGCAGGAAACAACTCGACAGGCGCCGCCAGGGACCGCCAACATCGAAACATTAACCACCCCGGGCCAAATCAAATCAACCCGCTCCAAACAGCCACCCCAAGGTCCCAAACAAAAGACATCTCGACACCCCTACCTCCTCGACCTTAATTTCCTTATTTCCCTGTCATCCAGGTACACCGTACTCAAGCCCTCGGAACATGATCTTCATGCCCACTTCTCGGGCCCAATCCGCGTATTCCTGCTGAGCCCGCACCCGCATATCCGCGCAACGACGCAACCACGCCCACACCCACGATGGACGGTGCCGCTGGAAGTGGAGGAGCGCTGGGCAAGCTGCTGCCAAAGTCCATCGCAGCCAAGCGCCGCCGGAGGAAGCAGGAGGCGCGCGAGGAGGACGCCGCAGCAGCAACGGCAGCGTTATTGATCGGGGTCAAGGGCGAGGATGTCACGGCCCCGGCCGATGCACCTGCGCATGCACCACTAAGAGACGACAACGCCAGCTATTTGTCCAGCAGACGCGACAGCGGCTCCTACGTCCATGACACGGACAGCAGCTTCACCAAGGACGCCTCGACAGGCTATCCCGACCCGGACTCCAACGTCGACGACGCCTACGGCTACGGCTACGACTACGACTACGGCTACGGCTACGACCGCGGCCGCCGCCTCTCCCACAGCGCCCGCGACGACGGCAGCACCGCGGCCGCGAGCATGGCGTCGCTGGACGGGCCTGACCAGCCGGGGTCCAGGTGAGCCTCGCCCGTTTCCTTTCTCATCTCGTTGCTGTGTCGGTGTTGTTGCACGCAGGAGTCAGTCTCACTCCCCTGGCGCCCGTTGCTTGTCTGCATCTCATCTGCATTGCTTATCCCACGGCCCATTCCCTCGCTCGATCCTTCCCATGTCCCTGTCAGCCTCAGCCCTTTCTTCCTGCACCGGTCCCCGACGTGTGCATCCGAGCGCACTGATGGTGCATGTCCCGTCCGACTGCCTCGCAAGGCCACGTCTCTCGCGTGGCGCTCGCTGGTGTTGGCGTCTCTATCACATCGGGCTACCATACGTAGGTAGTGTACCTACGGCGTACGCTGTTCCGACTTGTTGGGGGACAGCTTGGAGCTAACGGCGCGCCGTCTCTTGTTTGCCTGCCCCCTTGGTACCAGGTAAGGTACCTACCTAAACCAAGGCAGCTGCCATAGGGGCTCCGAGTGGGCGGCTCCTCCCAGAGTGGACAGCGTATGCGGCCTGGGTGGCTCACTTCGGTGCCCCATCCTGGGCCTCGCTGTCTGACTGGCTGGGTCTCAGCTCCCCTCATCCACTCTCTGCGGCACTCGCCGTATGACGCCGCCTGGGGTCCCTCCAGCATCCCTCCGTGTCCCTGACGAAGCGTTCCATTTCCCCTTCAAGCGAGGGCAGACACAGGGCCGTCCATGTCTTCCCGACCACCTCCGTTTCGCATCTGAATCGTCTCGATCCTCCACGATAGTCCTGCCCCGACTAACTCTCTCCGCCTCTCTCTCCTGCTAGATTCTCCCGCCCGAATGCCATCTCGACGCACCCGTCGCAAATAGGATACCTCACCACCTCTTCCCCGATCGTTCAGGCAACTCACTTGCCTGAACCCCAACCGCAGATACTGGACGAACAACTCCCCGAGATCGCCTCGGCGCGATCCACCCTGCACTCAGCCAAGCGGACGCAATCGGCCGAGTCGACAGATTCGTCCCTGCGCTCCAAGCGTAGCCTGACCAGCCTGGTGCCCCCCAAGAAAACCACCACGCGCTCCCCCTCGCCCGTCGGTCGTCTGAGGGGAGTTTTCAAGTCCAAAAAGACGCCCAGTGCCACCACCAGCCCCGAGCGAAGCGTCGCCGGTGACGACACCGACACCGACCGAGACATACGCGGACTACACAGCGGAGCCTACCGAGGCAGAGCCGCCGCCTCTACCTCTGACCTCACCACCACCACAAAGCCATTCCCCGACCCGCTCCCGCCGCCACAGCCCTCTGCGACAAACAATCCGGATGCGTCCTCTCGTGTAACCTCCCATTCCCCTGAGCGACGTCGCTCGAGAGCCTCCACGAACACCTCCAGAATCGACACCTCCAACGTGCCCCGAACCCCGCCCAACCCAGACAAGTCCACGCCCGTCATCGTCAACACCCCTCCCACACCCACCGATCACAGCGCTCACTCTGCACACTCCTCGCCGGGGCCCGGTCCGCAGCCCGCTGTTGATGCAGCTGCCGCCGCCGCCGCCGCCGCTGCTGCTGCTTCCGCCAACACGAATGGTGGTCCCGCGTTGGGTAACATGATTGCACACCGCCGGGGCAGGTCAAACTCTGGCAGCATAGGGCCTAGCAAGCTCTCCAACATCACCAACGCCCCCTTGACACCCACCCCCGAGAACGGCACCATCAGCAATCCAGGCACACCCGCCGCCGGAGGCGGATTCTTCTCGTCCGTCTTCTCGGCCGCACAAAACGCCGCGACACAGCTAACCAGCACCATTGGAAACACAAGTGCTGGCTCGAACCCTCCCAAGAACAAGACCACCACAAGACCACCCGACATCAAGATCGAAGACCACCCCGAGGTCGAACCACCTCTGCCATCCTTGTCAGGTTCAGCCATGGAGAAGGAGCCCGCAGTCAAGACCATCGGCTCAGGCGAGCTGAGCCTCAGCCAACTAGGAATAACAGACACAGGAAGTGTTGCAGGAACCCCCATCACGGCCAAATTCCCCGATACCACCGACTCGCGTTCTAGGTCCGAATCCGCACCGACCGACGCAGCGTACGCAGCCGCCACCCGCGACCTTGGACCGGACGACGGCCGACAGACCACGAGACCCCAGTCCCTCTACGATCCGGGAAGCGGAGGTGACCGCACGCCTCCATCGAGCAGCATCAACGAGGACAAGAATTCCGGCGTCCAACGCAGCGGAAGCATTCGAAGTGCCATTAGAGGCCATCGCAAACGGGGAAGTTCTGCCGTGTCTGGAGGTACGGCAACCACAATTGGCGCTGCAATTGCTGCGGCTAACGCGTCTGTCGCTCATCCTCAAGCCAACGTCAGCGTGCCGAAACTCACCGGATTTGCGGTCGCGAGCAAGAAGCGCAACCGCGATTTCCACGCGTTGTTCAAGAGCGTGCCCGACGATGATTACCTCATAGAAGATTACAGCTGTGCGTTGCAGCGCGAAATTTTGGCGCACGGCCGTCTATACGTATCCGAAGGCCACCTGTGCTTCAGCAGCAACATCCTCGGCTGGTCGACGACGCTCGTCATGAGCTTTGACGAAATCGTGAGCGTCGAAAAGCGGAGCACGGCCCTGGTTTTCAAGAACGGACTGATGATATCGACCTTGCATGCGAAACACATCTTTGCCAGTTTCACCAGCCGAGACTCCACCTATGACCTAATCGTCAATATTTGGAAACTGGGTCACCCGACCCTGCGCAGTTCCTTGAACGGGGTCCAATTGGAGGGTACGGGTGGTGATAAAACGGAGAAGGTTGACGTGGATGTAGTGGCTCCAGAACCAGACGAGCAGAGTCTGTCCGGCACCGAGGAAGAAAGCGAGTCAGGCGATGATGACGACGTCTACGATGAGGACGACGACAACGAAGACCTCCAAGAAGTAACACAGCCAACGGAAATGAACGCCGAACCCGAAGCCGAGAAGACCGTCTCGCGAAAGGTTTCTGGCGCCGGAGCTAATGGCGCCGTCGCCGAAGTTGTAAAGGACGCTGTCGGCGTGCCTGGCGGTGCCGATGACTTCCCTGGCCCAGCTGCTCACGCACCGACGGACTGTGGTGATTCGGGCACGCATTACGAGAAGGTTGTTGGAGACGATGTCATTCCGGCTCCCATAGGCAAGGTGTACAACTTGCTCTTTGGCCCTGCCTCGGTCACTTGGATGACCAAGTGGCTCACCGTCGAGGCCAAGTGCACTGAGTTGCAGATGGAGGACAAGAAGGGCCTCACTCCCGAGAACAAGTCACGGTTCTACAGTTACATTAAACCTCTGAACGGAGCTATCGGCCCGAAACAGACAAAATGTCTCGTTACTGAGACATTGGAGAGCCTCGACTTCGAAAAGGCCATCAATTTCAACGTCGTCACACAAACCCCCGACGTGCCGAGTGGCAACATTTTCAGCGTCAAGACCAAGTATTGTCTGTCGTGGGCAGAGAATAACTCCACCAGGGTCCAGACCAACTGCACGATTGAGTGGACGGGCAAGAGTTGGTTGAGAGGTATGTATTCCACGTGCACGACCCGACAGTGGCTTGTCTAATTGTTGAATAGGTCCCATTGAGAAGGGTGCGAATGAAGGTCAAACTGCCTACTGCAAAGACCTTTTTGCCAGCTTGAAGTCGGCAGTTTCGTCCAAGGCTCGCGCCGCTGGTACGGGCGGAGGCCCAGCCGCCAAGGGCAAGAAGAGGGGCAAGAAGGGCAAGGCCGCGGGCTCGGCAACAGATGCTGAGGATGAACAAGTCCGACCAAAGCATGCCCCCAAGACGGACTGGGGACCTTTGGAACCGGTCCGCGGTATCTTGGAGCCGATCTTGGACATTGCCAAGCCTCTCATGACAGGCAACATGATGTATGGTCTCTTGGTTGGTCTGTTGGTTGCTACCTGGTTTGGCTTTGGGCTACCCGGTAGACAGCCGTCGAGCGACATGCGCATGTACGGTTACCCCGATCGTCTTGCCGCTTACGACGAGATGTGGAGGCGCGAAGAAAGCGAGCTGTGGGAGTGGCTGGAGGAGCGAGTTGGATTGGAGCGACTTCACGACGGCAGCATTCCTGTTCGAAAGAGAGCAGTGGAGCCGAGTACTGTCGAGGAGCGGTTGAGGGAGGATCGCATGGACGAGAGAGATATCGAAGAGGCGATCAAGGTGACGGAGGAGAAGCTGAAGGTGTTGAAGGGAGTTATGGACAAGAAGAAGACAACGGTTGGCTGAGGAAATACCCAGGTACGGGAGGCAAAAGTGCAGCAAAGTCAGGTACGACACTACACACCGTGTTATTCTTTTTTGTCATTATTGTAGCATATTTACTAGCGCTGTCGACGAGCAAACAGGGCTTAAGTGGGATAGCATGTTCGAATTCAGTCTGGATTACAAAACGCAGTCGATCTTGTTGTGCAGTAGCAGGAAGTTGACCATCTTCCACATGTGTCATTCCCCGTGCGGTTCCATTTCTCCGACTATTTAACACTTCAAACTCTTGAGAAAGGTTGCTACCACAGGTAAATGTATTGAAAACAGAAGCAGGAGAACTCAGAATCTTTCACGTCTAGAGTCTTACGCGTAGTCTCTGCAGAGGTCGTCTGCAGAGGAGCGCCGCTCCAAGACGAGAAGTATAGCTCATCATCGTTCTCTTGGCTTTCACGACTTTGTTGGGAGGGCGATATGATGATCCGGCGTCCGCTCCAAACACAAGCCCGGTGCGAGGGTGCGAAGTGATGGAATCACCCAAATCGTCCCTCCGAACCCGTCGCACCGTACGTGAGGTCCTCGTCAGAACTAACCTCCCTCTCCTTCTCCTGTATCAAGCCCCCCCTGTCATACAGGAAATTCCCGGGGGGAGAATAAAGCCAAGGGAAAAGAAAACCCCCGGGTACGTAAGGAGAGGCTGACGGGGCCTCACTGGCTTTTCGTGTGTTGGAAGCCTGTGTGCTGCTGGGTGAGGTGGGACGTTCGACACCTCAGCGGCGGCTGCTGGCCTGATCCTGGATGAGGGTCAGAATGATTTGTGGGAATGGCTTTTTCTTGGCTTTAGAGAGGGAAGATTCCTCTGTTTTATACCTCCCGTCTTCTGCTGGTTTTACTTTCTCTGTCATTTATGGTTTTCGTATGCTGTGGTAGGCGGACCTCGGGGCGTCAAGGTTGTACCTTGAGGTTGCGCCTCAAGGTCGTTACAACGATGAAAACCGTTTGGGCCAAGGAGATACGACGACCTCTCACAAAACCACAGGAATACCGAGGTACACACTATCGTCCCGGTTTCGAAGGAACACTTCACGGGGACAGGAAGGGAGTCGCTTAGGGTGCCCAATGTCTGCTCGTTCGCGAACCGCAAGAGCGATGCTGGGCACCTTCCATACCTAGGTAGATAGTACAACGGCAGGTGCCATATGTTGCTGCTCTTTCCTCGTATGTCTTCATCTCGGCCTAAGGTAGACGCCCTTTGACCTTCACTCCTGCCTTCTGCCGCTTCTCATATCTTTCCCTCCTGACAGCCACGACCTTTCCCTCAACCATCGCCCATCCCACTTCCTTCTTTGACAAGATATCGTGTGGTCGCGCAGTAGCCCAAGACCCGAGGGAAATCGCAACCATGGGAGGCCAGTCTGAGCAGTCCGCGTTGCTCGGAGATGACGTCTACGCGCACACCATCGACCGCCTAAGGGAGCTCGGTGTTGCAGATCTTGTCGCACTCCCTCAGCTCGTCGTTGTCGGAGACCAGTCCTCCGGCAAGAGCTCTGTCCTGGAAAGCGTCACCGGCTTTGCCTTCCCGCGGGCGCCGGAGCTATGCACCAGATACGCAACGCAAATCACCTGCCGCCGAGACAACTTTGAAAGCCTCAATATCAGCATCATTCCAGCTCAAAATTCCAGCAGCGCTCGAAAGCGGCGACTGCATGACTTCAAGTACTCCCCCGGAAGAGACGCTCTGGCGCTCGCCGATGTATTCGCCAAGGTCGGCCTCAGTACTGTCCCTCGTTCTGACCGCCGCTGACCCCCAAGCAGGCGAACAAGGCGCTGGACATCCGTGAGGCTCCGTCCACCGCCGGTGACGCCTTGTCGACCTTTGCTGAAGACATTTTGAAGATCGAGATTGCGGGACCGACCGTAGGCCACGTCTTTCCACATGACATCCCCCTCGCTGACTGGTCTCTAGCAACAACACCTGACCGTCATTGATGTTCCCGGAATCTTCAGAACGGCCACCGTCGGATGGACCACAAGCAATGACATCGCCCTGGTCAAGAACATGGTGAAGGGCTACATCAAAGACCAGCGAACCATCATCCTCGCCGTCGTGCCCTGCAATGTTGACATTGCCACCCAAGAGGTCTTGAACCTGGCAAAGGAGTTCGACCCCGAAGGCATCCGGACTATGGGAGTGCTCACAAAGCCAGACTTGGCGACCGAGCGTGCCACCCAGCAGATTGTCTGCGAGCTTGTCGAGGGCAAGAGGTTTCCTCTGCGTCTTGGTTATTGCGTCGTGAAAAACCGCAGTGCCGACGACAACAGATCTAGTCTGGGAGACCGTAACAACTCTGAAAAGGCCTTCTTCTCTGTGGCCCCTTGGGCGCGACTGAGGTCGTCGAAAAGAGTTGGCGTTGACAGCCTGCGGGTTCGTCTGCGCACTCTGTTGCGAGATATCTCCAAAAAAGAGTTCAAGAACGTTACTACAGAGATCGAGCGAACGCTATGGAGCACCAGCGCGGAGCTCGCTGAGATGGGCCCCCCGAGAGACAGACCCGAGTCCCAGAGACGATACCTGGGTCAGCTGGGTTCGGACTTCCAAGATGTAGTTCGCCGAGCTCGCGACGGCCACTACAGCGGCATCGACATATTCGACCAACATCAACAGTTGAGACTGATCACCAATGTTGTTGCCCTCCAAGAAGACTTCAATGACACCTTCTAGAAGTGGGGTCACACGAGGCTCTTTGAGGGAACCTCCCAGAAACAGGTTTCGGAAACGCCCCCGGTGCTGCTCAGCATCGCTGCGAGCCAAGGTCATGACATGGATGGAATCATTCACGATCTCAGCGGCATTGTGAAAGAACTCGAATATCAGTGCCCAGAGCCCGAGTCGGATTCGTTGCTTGCCCAGATCGAAGAGGCTTTCAGACGCAATCGGGGCCCGGACCTCGGAACGGTGAGTTCGCCTCCTTCAAACCGGCTCCCCTCTATTCTGCCACTCTCTGATGCTCTCCCTTCTGCTGTCCCATTCCCTTCAGCCCACATCTGAGTCACGTTTCGTTAGTGTTGTTGCAAGCCTGACATGTGCTACAGTTCGGTGGCTCGGTCTTGGCTGAGGTCTTCAAGGAGCAGGCGAAGAAATGGAAGCCATTGGTCATCCAGCACACCAGCCGCGCAATCATCCTGGTTCACATCTTCATTGTACGCCTGCTTGTGCTCAAGTGCCCCGACGCTAACCTACGGGGAAATCTGTTCAATTCTTTGCTCAAAGAAAAGCTTCGCGCCACGTACCAGCGCGCCATGAACCATGCCGAATTCCTTGTTGATCTCGAGTTGAATGGGCAGCCTTACACCTTGAACCATTACTTCAATAGCAATCTCCAAGCAGCTCAGGCCGCTAGACTGAGACAGACGCTTCAACAGGTCGTGGGTCAGCGGGAGACCAGCCTCAATGAGGTCGATTCGCCGGGATGGTGGGTTACCGACGAGATGCTCTCGAGGCTGACGCAGAACCGCACCAATGCTGAGCAGGTTCGAGTTGACATTCATGATATTCTCCGAAGTTACTACAAGGTAGCTCGAAAGCGCTTCATCGACGTCCTCTGCCAGCAGGTGGTTTTTCACTTCCTCTTGGACGCCAAGGACGGTCCGCTGAAGATCTTCTGTCCTGATCTAGTCATGGGTCTTGGGGACCGACAACTGCGCGTGATTGCGGGTGAAGACTCCAGCACCCGAGATAAGCGGGAGCAGCTGGCCCAAAACATTGAAGTTCTCAAGGTGGCGGTCCAGGAGTTGAGATATGGTTCTTCCTGAGATGTTCTGTGATGAATGACGCGATTTGTCTCAAGAGGACCTCCCAGAGAGTCGTGTACGAAGCGAGGATGGTTGGAGATTGGCTTTGTCAAGGATATTGATTTGCTAGGTACGGGACTAGTTGCTGGACATTGAAACCTTTTGTCATGGACAAGAGACCGTCATTTAGGTAGTGAGATGGCGTGGAATCATCATTGGCTCTGTACAACAGGCTCTGCTCTGTCTTGCCTAGCTTGAGTGTCTTATCCGGTGCTTCCAACTTGTGGGCGGTGGGCGGTCCGATTTGGGATCCCTGAGACTGCCTCTCAAAATCTTAACCGACTCTTGACAGCCTCCGGCTCATCTGAGATGCGTCGACGGTTTTCTCAATGACCTATGCAATGCTGCCGTCGGGTTGGACACTATTTTCTCTTGCTCTCAATTGTGCGTATAAATGCAAACAATCTTATGAATGCTGTTATGAAGAAAAGTAGTGCTTCTGTGAAAGTTCCATCTGGGTCGCATCTTATGAACACGTCGTGTGTCTCGTGGTCGGGCATCTCATGATTGTATGAGTCGTCACAGTATTTCCGCTCCAAAAGGAAAGAAAAGGGATAGAAGGAAGACGCAAGTTGCAATGACAAAGTCAGATATGGAGAAGGTCTGATTTTGGCAAGTAACTAGCGGTCATCTCCCACGACATTCGGTCTTTTTTCTCTTTTTTGGCTCCCCAAAAAATAATGATGATGAGTCCTTTTTTACAGATTGAAAAAACATGACTAAATAACTTTTGATCTCCAAGGCCACAAGTATCAGAGCTGGAAATAAACGTTGACGGAACTCGGTTCCTGGATAACAGGGCAGTCAAGTCAGCTGAAAATGAAATTAACAGACCAGTTGAATCAAAACTGGAAACAAGGCTTTATGCATGGCTGAAAACCTTACGGCTTCGTAAAGAAGGACTAGCAAGCATATAAGACTGAAATTGAACTATGAAGCTTGTTTCATGGAGCATGCCGAAGGTTGCGTAAACTTTGCAGTTTTCGACATGCAGAGACACAAAGCTAGAAAGACTATTCAGACAATTCATACTGATTTATTGTACTGGGTATCAACCATTCAACCACAACAAGCTCGAGACCGACGACCATCTAGCAGTCTTCCTTCTCGGACACGATATTTACACGTAAATCTTTTTTGGATATGTGCCATCCACTCATGCTTTCCTGAGCTCCTTCTTCAAGAAAATGTGAAGTGCAATGTAAGCAGCAACACCGGTGAAGCATAACCCGCTGATGACGCCGAAGCCCATCAGGTACTTGGGGGCATCGGACGAGGGGAACAGGTAGGCGCCGTAGATCTGGGCGAGGTTGCCCATGGCGTTGACAAAGGCCAGGGAGACGGACCTGGTCTCGGTGGGCATGTCCTGGAAGCTGACGGAGGCGTACGAGAGGGCCAGGCCGTTGGAGGCCCAGAGCCCGGAGGCCATGATGACCAGGAGGGCGTAGCGGGCGGTGAAGTTGTAGACGACGCAGATGATGATGGAGCAGAGCATGGCCACGCTCATCCAGGCGCCGAGGATCAGGCCGCGCCACCTGCTGTGCTGGTCGGAGAAGTAGCCGGTGATGGCCGTGCAGACGAAGGCGACGCCGAAGATGGGGATGGTCATGTACTGGGCCGCCGTCGAGGTGTAGCCCAGACCGTTGACGAGTGTGGGGTAGAAGTAGGAGAGGGTCGAGGATCCGACGATGGCCTGTGCCATGAAGCGTTAGTCCACGTCGCCATCGTGCGATAGTTGCTCATGTATTTGACTCACCATGTAACCGAGCACGAAGAGCCAGGTCCTCCAGTTGACCATGCTGAGCTTAAAGGCCGCCCAGTGACCGAGCTTGGGCTCCTCCTCTCTCTGCATAGCCTGGACCTGGGCCTCGCTCTTGAGTCTGCGAATGGCCAGCGCCCGCTCCTGAGCGCTGAACTTCAACTCGGAGGTGTTCTCGGGGAAGTCGGGGAGGAGGAAAAAAGCAATGACGGCAGCGCCAACGGTGGCGGCGCCTTCGACAACAAAGAGCCAGCGCCAGCCCGCAATGCCGTGAGCGTTGTGGAGACCGCTCGTGATGGAACCGGCCAGGAGGCCGCCAAACGCTCCGGACAAGATCGCCGCCGAGATATAAACGGCAAAACGTTTGCTCTGCTCCTCCTTTTTGTACCAGGACGACAGCAGCATTAAGATACCGGGAGCAAAGCCACTCTCAAGTATTCCCATCACGCAACGGAAGCCAACAAGAGCTTCGTAAGTCGGCGTAAAGGCCATTCCGAGGGTCACGGCACCCCATGCGCCCATGATGCTCGGAAGCCAAACGGAGGGTCTGATGCGAGTGAGAACCATGTTGGAGGGCACTTCAAAGATGACGTATCCAACGAAAAAGACGACAAGAGCTACAGAGTATCTGCCGGAGTCGAGGTCGAGGTCCTTGTCCATTCCGGCGATCTTGGCGTTGCCGATGCTGGAAGGGGGAAAAAGGGGGTTAGTCCGGGGATGGTCTGATTGGAGATTTCGAGGCGGAGAAGAAAGGTTTTGGTTCGAAAATAAACTCACTTGGTTCGGTCCATGTAAGACAGGAGATACTGTTCGATGACCAGTCAGTTGATGATTCTACCCAGACGATGGGAGGGGTTTGTACGAACCAACACCCACATAAGCGGGAGCAGATACATGTCGATCTTCTTCACGAGCTTCTTCTCCTCTTCCGTTCCCGGAACGTAGTCATCTACGCCGGCGAACTCTGCTTCCTTCCCCATGGCGTGTTCGTGCTCGTTGCTGGTGGTCTCATTCTTCTCCATGATTGCTGTGTCGGTCAAAGGGAGTGACTACTGGGCGTGGTATCGTAACCAGAGAGTTGAGCAAGAGGAACCAGATCGCCGGGTCGACAAGGAGATAAGGGGTTGTCAACAACGAAGAGACTAGGGGGAGCTTTTTGAAAAGCAAGAGCCAACTGGCAACTCCAACGTTCTTAAGTAGATGTATGAGTCTTGGTTGGCCTTGCTGCGTTCGGCCGAGGTCTCGATGACGGATGGCCGGATAACAACTAGACCGCCCTCGTAACGACGAGGTAGTAGTCTCTGCCTGCCTTGGCCAGGAGTGGTCGAGTGCTGTTCCGATGTGCTTACACACATAATAACTTGGAGGCAACCTGTTTATGCCCGTTATGCCCGTTATGCGCGACGATCGTACCATTGACCGACTCAAGGGATAGTGCGGCCGGCTAGTGTAATTGGTAGAATTTCTCCCGAAATCCCCAGTCTGGGGGAAACTGGGGTTGAGATGAACTCCAAAAAACCTGCGGGGTCCGGGGAGCAGTTCCCGGTGTGCGTTTTCTAGCGGCGTAAGAATTTGACGGCGTGTGACGCCGTGTTGACCCGCGTCTCGAGGAGCCCCAGTCGGGGTAAACGAGTCATTGGTGCTTTTCCCGTTGATTGAAACTTGGCTGAGCTGAATCCTTCTTAGCGTGGAGTTGCAAAGTGTGGAAAATGAGCGCGTCTCGGGGACACTTGGCTGCGGCAAAGGCACAGTTCACGATGCATGAAGAGAGGCCGCGAGCCGCGGCCTCATCGCCCACATGGATGTTGCCGGGAAGGGTGTGGACACAGCCGAACCAACACCGCTTCACAACCGATCACCAGGCCTTTCCTGTCTCGCAGCGGCGCGTCACCGGGAACAAGTCCTCACGGCACGGAGGTGGGCTTTTCCCCCCGCGTGCGCCTGAATCGCGCGTCGCGGGCGTCACGGCGTCGGGGATCCTCCTTCATGCTGCTGCGGCCCCACGGCCACGAACCGCCCGACTGCGGATCGCGGGCGATTCCAGGAACCCCCGAGCTGCGTACTTAAGACGTGGGAAAACTTTCCCGTGATGTTTCCCGGAAGCATAGATACATCCTCAAACCAAGCTTGTTTGTAGTTGAGCTCATCTCTACTTCACGGACGTGTTATTCCCCTCCAACTCCCAGTCCGACCTTGCCATTCTTTTTTGACTATCTTTCAGACTTTTCAGTCCAAAGACAACTTAATTCACACACATCCAAAATGACTGGCTCTTCGGAACAGAACGGCGCCGCCAACGGCTCCACCTACCTCAGCACCCTTCCCGGTCCCAACCATGACTGGAAGGTCTCCCTGAAGGACAAGGTCGTTGCCAGTGAGTCTAAGCCCCTTCTAACAGATACGAGGAAAGACACGAGACGCTGACGCTCCAAAAACAGTCTCTGGTGCCAACCAGGGCATCGGCCTGGGTATCGCCGAGGTCTGCCTCTTCAACGACGCTGCCTTCGTCTACAGCCTGGACATCTCCGAGCCCGGCGAGGACTTCGCCGCGCTCAGCAAGCGCTTCCCCGGCAAGCTCGGCTTCCAGCACTGCGACGTGACAAACTACAAGTCCGTCGAGGGCGCCATCGAGGCCGTCGTGGCCGCCAAGGGCCGCTTCGACGGCATGGTCGCCAACGCTGGAGCAACAAAACACCAGCCGGCGTTGGAATTCACCGAGGAGCAGTTCGACAGGCTGTTCAAGCTCAACGTCACCGGCTCGTGGAACTGCGCCACCGCCGCTGCGAGGACGTTCATCAAGCTCGGCTGCAAGGGCAGCATCGTCTTCACCGCCAGCATGACCTCGTACAGACCTAACCGGGTAAGTGGACCATTGTGAACTCGACGAAGGCATGCGAATGTGGACATGCGGCTGACTTCGTTGATAGGCCGCCCCTTCTGCCCCCTACGGAGCCACCAAGGGTGCTATCCGCAACATGACGCACACTCTGGCCATGGAATGGGCTGAGCACGGCATCCGCGTCAACTCCATCTCGCCCGGTTTCGTCAAGACCGCCCTGACGTACTACGTCGAGACCTCTCCCGACTGGGACACCAAGATGAAGTACTACGGCGGCATGCCCCGCCTGGCCCTGCCCCAGGAGCTGGGTGGCGCGTACGTGTACTTGTTGAGCGAGACGGCTACTTACACGACCGGTATTGATATCCCTATTGCGGGTATTGTTGGCGCTTGGTAGAGAAAAGGGGAAAATATGTGATACCAGATTTCAGGCCGAGGGACGGGAAAACATTGAATGTAGACATGATTGCAATAGACTAAATGACACCTTTTTCTGCAACTTTGCGTCTGACCCTCTATGTGGCTCCAGCACAGAGTTTAAGGTCTAAAACAATCTAGGTAATTGAAGTTGAGAGACTCAACGCCACGTAACTTGCCATTTGTTGATGCGGACATTAAGATGCTAGATGGTGTCAAAATACAGCAGATTCAACAATAGGAAATCCAAAGACCCAAGAATGTTTCAAAATCTGTTCGAATTTTGACCTTGGGCTGACACTTTGTCATGGAGCATATTTCAAGGTGCAACGAGCCGTGAGGAAAATTGAAAATTGAGTGGCGAGAACGACAACCAATGCAGAAACGAGTACACAACACGAAAGAAATGCGCCAAGGGAGAATTCAATGTACACGGGCTGCAGAGGCTATAGGCCGAGGTTTTTTACTTGATAAATCAGTCATAGTTAGACTATCTTTTACTTTCCAGGACTGTAATACTTTCACACTAATATTACCTCTTCAACATCCACTCTTGAAATTGGGTGAAATGGGTCTTGTGGACACCGGACAAAGAATGATGGAACAGGAGTCATGTTGCTAGTATGAAGAGCCCAAAAATGCGTGATCCACGGCCTGATCCCCCAGTTGTAGTCAGGTTTGATCCCCAACAACCAGGTTCCCGGAACAGGTGGAGTTTCCAAGAATATCTGGCAAGCGTGCTTGGAATGGAAGTCCAAGCTTGCCGAATGAGGCATCTGCGTGAAAAGGCAGCTAGTTCGGAAAAGAATGATGCCTTGCCGTGCTGTTCACCCCGCCTAGCAAGCTTTCTGAAGCAACCAGGATGGTGGGTGCCCGCCTACAGGATCCGCCACATGTTCACAACGCTCTCAGTCTTTGATTATGGGGCGTTCATGCTCGAAGCGTCCGGTTGACATCATCATGCATGTCAAGTGTTGATGAGTTTCTGGGACTCTGGAGGAGCGATGGAATATGTCAGATAGGCTACTTGGGTCACAGTTGAGTTTCAAATTCGGAAGCAATCAATGACAGAGATATTTTGCATCAAATTAGGATATTTTATTTTTGTCATCACATCTATGCCTTCAGTGCCGACGTCTTGGCGTCGTAATCATCAATAACCTTGACCTTGGCCGCAGAAGCCGAGGTCTTGACACACAACTTGTCAGCACCACGAACTGGTTCACAACGTCGTAGTCACGGAGAAGGAGGGGGGGGGGGCATCAAACTTACAGGGTCAAACTGGTAACCCAGCCACTCGCCGACCAACCTCCTCGCGAGCTCGATTCCAATAACACGCTGGCCGAGACACAGCACCTGGGCGTTGTTGCTCTTGACGGCCCGCTCGACGGAGAAGCTGTCGTGGGCGGTGACGGCGCGGACGCCGGGGACCTTGTTGGCGGAGATGGCGACGCCCAGGCCCGTGCCGCAGATGAGGATGGCGCGGTCGGCCTCGCCGCTGGCGACGGCCTCGGCGGCCGCGAGGGCGAAGTGCGCGTAGGCCGTCTTGTCGCTCTCGGAGGAGGGGCCGAAGTCCTTGACGGAGGCGACGCGCGGGTCGGCGGCCAGGTCGGCGGCGATGACGGACTTGTAGCTGAAGCCTGCGTCGTCGCCGCCGATGGCGATGCGGAGGCCGCTAGGGACGGTCATTTTGATTCAGGGGTGGATTTAACAAAAAGAGAGGTAATATGAAGAGTTGGCAAAAGTAAGTCGGAGTTGTAAGAGACGACCCGAGGTACGAAAGGGGGGTATCTGAGAAGATGGTCAGATTCGTTTTTGTTTAGTCTGATGTTGGACGTGAAAGCTCGGCTGACTGGCTCTCTCCGTCGGCTTTTTCTATGAGAGTTCCATCTTATGGCGACATACAAGAACTGGAGGCTTCACTTGGATCTGGTGTAAAGCTCGTCACGAAGTTGCACTTGTTCCGGAGCGTCGAGGCTACTCCACCCCGAGACAGGGATCAGGAGTCCGCGCATCGCGGCCGGGTGGGTCTCCTACGGCAGCCGATGACCGCGTGTCGGTTGCCCACCCACCCCCTCATCGTTCCCCGCGATCCCGCATAAGCGTTGGAGGGCACATCCATGATGGACAGAGACGCGACGCGGGGTGGAAAGCTCGTCGCGAGAAAGATTGAGGGGTAAGATGATGTTCGTGATGGGGCGCTCAGAGTGTCTGGTTAAATGCGTGCTTCATCGTGGCCGCCAGTCACGTCTGCCACATTAGAAAGCGACCCCTGGACCTCTCTCCGAAAGTGTACCGCTCACACTCTTCAGTCATTCACTTGATTCGTAGCTCCCACCATAATTTCTCATCAAGGCATAGGAAGTAGCAACCATGGCGTGGGACCCCTCCAAGAACAAGACGTACCAGATCCTCAAGGCCGCCGAGGAGGGCCAGTACGGCGTCGTCGCGCCCATCGCCTACAACATCGAGAACATCCTCTCCTTCATCCGGGCCGCCGAGGCGAAGCGCGCGCCGCTCATCATCCAGGTGTTCCCCTGGGCCATCACCTTCTCCGATGGCCTCCTGATCCACGCGGCGGCGCACGCCGCCCGCGCCGCCTCGGTGCCCGTGGCCATCCACCTCGACCACGCGCAGGACGAGGCCATGATCCGCCACGCCGCGGACAACCTGCCGTTCGACTCCATCATGGTCGACATGAGCCACTACGAGATGGAGGAGAACCTGGCCAAGACGAAGGAGCTGGTGGCGTACTGCCACGCGCGGGGCATCGCGACCGAGGCCGAGCCGGGACGCATCGAGGGCGGCGAGGACGGCATCGCCGACACGGCGGACCTGGAGGGCGCGCTGACGACCGAGGAGCAGGTCGAGGACTTTGTTGCGACTGGGATTGACTTCTTGGCGCCTGCTTTTGGAAATGTGCACGGCGAGTATGGCACCAGGGGCCCCGTGCTGGAGTTTGACCGGTAAGACTTGTCGTTTTTCATTATACTCTGTTGACCATCGTTAATGAGAATTGCTGCACAGGTTAGAAAAGATCCGTCAAAAGGCTGCGGGCAGAGTCCGTATTGTCCTCCACGGCACCAACGACTTCCCTGAGGAAATGATGCAGACGTGTATCACGGGCGGTGTTTCAAAGGTCAACGTCAACAAGCTGGTCCTCGATGACTACCTTGTGCACTTGAAGAAGAACGCTCCTACTCTCAGCCTGACGGCTTTGATGGAGCAGGGTGTCAAGGAGGCACAAAAGTTGATGGAGTGGCAAATGGATGTCACCAAATCTACCGGCAAGGCCTGATCGGTCGAACTTTTGTATTGTATTTGGGCGTAGATGATACCAAAATAGACATGGGTATATGTTGTACATGCGTCAAGAATCGTCTTGGATGAAACAAAGTCCAGCCATCAGCGGGCGGCGTCCGGACTCTTAATGTCAGCGTCTGTCCAGGCTTGTCGTAAATCGTCTCTCCAGGTCGCCATTGGCGTCCAACCAACCCTCTCCTCGCTCTTTTGTATCAAAGACAGAATTGTCTCCCTCTTCACAGGCTCCTGAACACAAAGTCCGGCGCCGTACAGACATTGAGCAGACAAAATCTGGCAGCCCTCGTCTGTCAACTCCATTGCTATGCCGCATATCATGTCGACGGCCTCAGAGAGAGACCGCTGCATTTTCAGAAAGCCATTGAACCCGGAGGGCATTGGGCTATGTAGAAGTATCAGAATCCGGGCGAAGGCGTATGCCTGGAGAGCAACACCGAATTGAGGTGGGTGGACCCAGAGCGGCGTGAAAATATTGGAAGGGTCTGTGGGGGCGGGAAGAGGCTTGAAATCGTTGCCCAGATACGATCTCCACCGTTCTAGGCTGGCTAGTAGCTCGTTCCCGGCGTGAAGCCTGTTCGCCACGGAAGCAGCGTCAGATACAGGCGACGCCTCAGCCATGCGGGAATCGGCACAAAAGTTCACAGCTTGTGACAGTAAATAGATGGCCATGTGAGCCATGCCGTGCTGATCCAACTCGTGATAGTCCTTGTATGGCGCCCAAAAGCTCAGGCAGCGCCTCTTCTCCCGGAACGCGGCCCAGATGTCTTGACGCAACCACGCCCACCAAACCGCTTGACGAAGGCCACCAGAGGATCCGTTGACGTCTTGAGATCGCTGAATCCAAAATACGCCTTTCAGGTGTCGTTGCCAGTTGCCCCTGCCGTCGGACTCGTCAAGCATTTCGTACGCCGAGATGACAATAGCCGTGGCGTTCAGTTCTTCCGAGTTGGTATAACTGGTGTACGCCAGTGCCTCTTGGACGTAGCGGAGCGTCTCGTAATAGTACCGAATCCACTCGCCGCCAGAGTCCTGCGCAGGGCTTCCGACGGCGGTGTCCAGCCCCAGACGCACCCCCAACTTGGAGAGGTGCTTGGCGGACAAGGCCAAGATGGCATTCATGAGACCTGCATTGCGCAAGGCTAAGCGCACTGCATAAGTGGAGAAGAGCTTGTGAGGGTCCAGGAAATCAAGCCAGCGAGAAGACCTCTCGGTGAAGTGTCGGAAGAGGACGGCCTCGTTGTTGGTCAGGGTGATGTTCCTGTCTGCCTGCCAAGTCTTGCGCTCCGGGTCCGAGACCTCGTTCAGCCGAGACGATAGGTTGCACGCGTCGGGTGGGCCGTGCAAGGCGGCGGTGCGCCTCTGCTCGTCATCCTCCGGGGCGGGACTGGGAGCCAGTGAGAAGCCGCTGTCGGCCTGGGCGGCGTCGGTGGCCAGCAGCCCGAGCCACCGGGTCGAGGCCAGGTCGGTGGTCCAGAGCTCGGATGCGACGGTCTCGGGGGAGTAGCTGAACACATCACCGAGAGTCAGCCCCGCCGAGGCGGGCGGCTGGCTGACATACGGCGGCTGAGTGTTCGGGTTGAAGTCGCCTACGGGCTGAGACACGGGCGGAGCGGCGGCGGCGGACTGCGTGACGAGGGCGACGGGGGACGTCGACTCGGTGGTCGAGGTGTGAGGCGGCTCGTCATCTACGCGAGACTCCTCATCCAGTACGCGGCGATAGCGCGTCCGCGGGGCCGCGGTGGTGCGAGGGACGACCGGGCTCGCTTGCTTGGTGGCATCCGTGGCGATCTGGGGAAAGACGCAGTGACGAGATGAGATGCTGCAAGGGCCACACACGGGCTGCTTCTCGTCGCACTTCTTGTGCCGTTCGCGGCAGGTCAAGCTGCGGTTCCTGGTTAGCGGTCGCGGATCGAGGACAACGTGTGGAGATGTGTCTGCGTGCGCGTGTGTGACACGCAGTCTGGAGACGATGAGAACTCACCATCCCGTCTTGGTGCGCAAGCCGCGACCCCGGGGCTTTCTGACGCGCTTCTTTGGTGCTGCGGCTGCATCCCGTCTTCCCTCCATGAGGTCATGGCAGGCCGGTGTCCGACTCCGATGTGCAGAGACTCTGGACCTGCAGGCATGGACGACTGCGACACGCGGCTCTTAACGCTTGACGGGGGTGGTTGTCGAAGCTCCGGGGGGCTCCTCTCGACAGATTGACGAAACGAGACTCGAGGATCGACGGTTTCAGTGTCGGCAGGTCTGGGGATTCGGGGAGTGGGTGCGGCACCCGGGCGCGTGACCTGGAGCAAATGCGAGCGCGCGGCGGTTATTCCCGGGAGCAGCGGAGCATGGCCGACGCTGTTCTCGGCTGCGAGGATGGCGAAGTCTGAAGTTGGTTCAACATGGCTGTCGGCACTTGTCCGGTGTGGTGTCGGAATGGGGGCAGAAATTAATTGCGGAGACGGAGTAGGGCTTGATCGGAACAGCGTGCGGGGAGCGCGAACCAACCCCGGAAAACTTGGATGTCTGGTGCGGAGACAGGGGGGTGTGCGCCCGGCGGTCGCTGTGCGCGCGGCTGGGGGCCACCAAAGTCCCTTTCGCGCCTTCCACCGCGGCTACGGGCCACCTCTTCGCTTCTCCAACATCAACCGCGTCTCGCGCCCACCCCCTGACTCGGCTGTCGCTACACGCGAGGTAAGGTCTCGATAGCAGCCGCGAGCTCGCAGAGACGGCAAGGCGAGAATGGACTGCAAAGCCAATGGCTCGACGCGCGCAAGCTGCGACGGCTTGCGATGCCCGACCGACCATCTACGGCAATGCAGGACCTCGCGACGAAGCCAAGCAGTCCATTCGATATCCGCGATGGCCCCTTATATCCAGGAGTCACGGCCTGCCTAGCCATGGCCGCCGCCGTGCCCTTTGACCAGTTTTCTTCGATACCCCCGTAAAAAAAAGAGACCATGGCGACCAAGCACTACTTCCCCGACACCGCGGCGAACACTCTTGTTCCGAGAGCGCTCCGTGCTCTCGTCTCGGCGAACCCTCACCTCATCCTGAGCGAGGCCGAGCGCGTCGTCGCCAACTCCCACAATGACCGCGCCGCCGTCAGCATCATCGGCGGCGGCGGCTCCGGACATGAGCCGGCGTGGAGTGGATTCGTCGGCGAGGGTCTGCTGTCGGCTGTTGCTTGTGGTGACATCTTCGCCTCTCCGAGCACAAAACAAGTCCTGGAGGCCATGAGATTGGCCCCCTCAGACGCCGGCAGCATCCTGCTCATCACAAACTACACCGGTGACCGCCTGCATTTCGGTCTCGCTGCTGAGCGGGCCAAGGCCTCCGGTCTTTCCAACAACGTTGTTGTCCTCCCCGCCACAGATGATGTCTCGATCGGCAGAAGCAGGAGTAGCAGGGTAGGAAGGAGGGGAATGCCTGGTCACATCTTCAGTGAGTCCTATCGCCTGAGTCGAAACAACACCTCTTGCTGACGTACGCACCAGCCATGAAGATTCTTTCCGCTGCTGCGGCTGAGAAATACCCATTTGAGAAGTGCGTGGACATTGGCAGAGCAGTGAATGACCAAACCGTATCAATAGGTTCGGCTCTGGACCACTGCCACGTGCCTGGAAGACAATTTCAGTCCCTCGCATCCGATGCTTGTGCGCTCGGTGCTGGAATTCACAACGAGCCTGCTCAGCAGTTGCTGTCTCCGTTCCCGTCCGTGAAGGACCTGGTCGATAGCATGCTGAAGCTCCTGTGCGACCCGAATGACTCTGAGAGGGCGTTTGTCACTTTCGAGTCCGGCGACGAGGTCACGCTGCTGATCAACAACTATGGCGGTCTTTCGGTCCTTGAACTGGGCGCGCTTACAGACGAGGTGCAGACACAGCTGGCGTCAACATGGAACATCAAGCCCTGCCGCACACTCACCGGGGCTTTTGAAACCTCCCTCAACGCCCCTGGCTTTTCCATCTCACTCGTCAATGTTTCTGCCGCGGCAAGGCAATCCAAGACGACCGCCTCCGAATTGTTGAACCTCCTCGACCGCCCTACTACCGCCGTCTCTTGGCCCAACATCATCCGACCGGGTGCCAAGACACACGGCGATGCTGTGAGCCTCGACGCCGACACGAACGGCGACGCGGCTGCAAAGTCCGACGTACAGATCAAGGTCGACCCCGCGTTGCTCGAGAAGTCGGTCAGGTCAGGGTGTGAGAAGGCGATTGTCGCTGAGCCGCAGCTCACGAAGTGGGACATGGTGATGGGCGATGGCGACTGTGGCGAGGCCGTCAAGGGTCTTTGCGAGTCACTCTTGCGCAACCTGGATAATGGTGTGGCAAAGAGCGGCTCTGTTCTCTCCTTCCTTGAGTCAACAATCGAGGCCGTGGACGATATGGGCGGTACACTCGGAGCCATCCTGGGTATCTTGCTCTCCGCCTTTTCCTCCTCACTTCAGGCAAACGCGCAAGCAGATGCTTCTGCTGCGGCGTCACCGTCAGCAATGCTGTATGCCAAGTCTCTGGCGTCGGCCGTCGAGTCGCTCAAGTCCCACACCCCGGCGAGGGAAGGTGACCGCACCGTCATGGACGTCCTGCTTCCCTTTTCCGACAGCTTTGCCGCTTCTGGAGATTTTGGCGCCGCCGTCAATGTAGCCGCCGAGAAGGCGGAGGCTACGCGGTACCTGAAGGCGAGATTTGGCCGTGCGACGTACGTCGGAGATGCGGCTGGACAGGAGCTGCCCGATCCGGGAGCGTGGGCTTTGTATGAGATACTGTCTGGTATGGCCAAGGGGCTGGGAATCGCGGCGGCATGAAATCAGAGAGAATGAATCAAAGGCTTGCATGCAACTTTGAGCTTCAAAGGTTAGATCTTACTTAATGAACCCTTGACGTTTCAAGACTTGCAAAACGTTCCTCGAGTAAGTCCAAAAGCTGCCGGTCATCACAAATGGCTGCTGAGGCGGTTGGGATGACGATCCACGCGTGTCTTGGCCAAGACTGGACTCGGAACAGGTCAGAGAACGAACGCCACTCGACCTCCCGGCCGTTTCCCCCCCAGTCGCAAGCCCCTAAATTCCAGGTACTCACCAATCGCGCGGTACAGTGGCGGCGCCTTCTGCTCGGATGGCGCATTGGACCACGCCGGATCCCTGCGCATTCTTTGAAGTCTCACTCTCATATTTTCATGCAACCACGAGTCTTTGTTTCTAATCCTGGGCAGAGTCGTCGGCGCAAAAGTCAGCTTGTCCGGGTAGAGCCACGAGAAAGACTCAAAACTGATGCGCGTAATTTTGCATAGGTAGGTACACACTGACCTTCTCAAGAGGCTTTAGTTCGACCGGTGACAGGCAAGCCATGCTTGTGAGGGCTGATCAAAGAATCATGTTTCCGGGACGGGCCGGCGGATGATACGCCACAAATGTGGCTTCATTGTGTCTTAGTGAGAGAAAAATGCGTTGGTTTCGGTCCAAGATACATGCTGTGTGACGTGGATCTTCCCAGCTAGACGAGCACAAAGGTTTTCTCCTTTATCGGCACTGCAAGGGATGATGGCCTCCAGACCCCAAGGTATGAAGGGATCGTTTCCAGTGCGAGCCGCGGCGGCTTGATCTCCCTTCGCAAGGCCTTGGCCTTATATTCTGCTCGCTATCACCCAGTAGACTGCAGTCGAAGGACTCGAGAGCTCACGAACTCATCTTCTCCTTCAGCACGGAGACCTGTTGTGGAAATGGCTGCCTCGATGCTCGTCAGGCTGGCCCCAGTGGTAGGGCCTCTCATCGCAATATGGACTGTCGTCTTCTTTCTGCGCCACATGAACGACACGAGCGGCGGCGGCGCCAGGGCAATGAGCCCCTTCAAACCAAAAAGCTGGGACGAGGTGGGATTCATGACCAAATGGCTCGAGACCGACCTCGGTGACGAGCTCGACGGGACGCGCATCGCGCAGATGTGCAACAGGACGAAGTGGCGCGACGACATCATCCTGCACATGCGTCACTCTCACGGCGGCCTCGGTAACGTCCGCGGCATGATCCTCGACTTCATCTACGCGGCGATGCTCTATGGCGCGCAGATCGTCATGCCCTCGTACGTGGTGGGGACGGACGCCAACCGCGCCTGGACCATCGAGGACAACGAGGACACCGACTACAACGAACTCTTCGACAAGGAGTGGCTGCTGAACGGTCTGTCGAGGTTCTGCCCGCAGCTCAAGATCTACCCGACGGCCGAGGGCGCGCCCGCCAAGGCGGCCATCAAGGCCGACTACGACATCCCCAGTTGCCGGTCCGACAAGGACGCCGACAAGACCGAGGTCGCCATGGTCAAGAACCTGCCGACCTGGCTCCTGACACAGAAGGACTACACCAAGGAAAGACCGCTCCTCGTCAAGACGAAGGCCAGCCTCGTCAACTTTGACCTGCACCCGAAACCCGGGCTGCGCATGGCACTCGGTAGCCTCGTGCGCGTCGCCCCGGCTCTCCGGGAGCAGGCCGCCGCCGCCGTGTGGACGATGCGCGAGCGGTACAGCCTGTCGGCGCTGGACCCGCGCGAGCCGCTCCATCGGGGCTCGTACTGCGGCGTGCACCTGCGCGCGGAGGACGACGCGGTGCGGGACGGGCGGACGAGCCAGACCTACGGCGGATTCGAAGAGCAGACGACCTGGCACATTGAGACGTGCGGGCGCCTGGGGCTGCGGGTGATTTACGTGGCGACGGGGCAGCGGTCCGACATTATCAAGTTCGCGGCCAAGGCGCGGGAAAGGGCCGGCATCACGGTGGTGAGCAAGCACGACCTGCTGAGCTCGCCTGCGCATTCGAACGCCTTGGGGAATCTGACGTGGGACCAGCAAGGTGCGGTGGATTACGAGGTGCTCTCGCGGGCGGGGTTCTTTGTCGGGCCGGTCATGAGCAGCTTTAGCTGGAACCTGGCCATCAGGAGGCACTTTAACGTTCCCGGTAACAGATCGGACAAGTGGGTGAACCCGTATGCCGTGCAGGAGAACGAGCCGCGGGTGACGTACGACGACGGACTGAGTCGCTTGATACTCAAGCCGCCCAAGATAGATTTCTTGGAGGCCTTCTCGCCGAGAGGCATGTTTCCTTAGCGAATCAAACATACATTATGGTTGTTGCGAATTCTTGTTGCAATTCCGTGAAGTCGACGCTATAGACTAGGCTATCATGAGGCGTGTTTAGTCCACACGTGTCCAAGAATGCGTCAAATTCATGCCCACTAAAACCAAAACAGATCCATAGGGGTGCTATTCTTGAACGCCTCGTAGGTCTTCGCCATATCATCGCTCAAATTTTTGGCTCTGGCCATTTGTTCGAAGACACCTTTGCAGGTCCGGGCCTTTCGCAGGCGGGTGACTTTCTCGTCAGCGTACCGCGCATTCCGCTCGTCTTCAGCGAAGCTGATGGTGCCGTTCCGCATCAGCGCGTAGTTTGTCAGGCGTTGGCGAGCCCAGTAAATCGAGACCTCCATGTTCCACATGCCGATGCGCTTGCGCTCATTCAAGTCGTAGTGATGGCAGACCGCAGCTTCGGCCTCGTTGAGGGTAAGGCCAGCATGGAGTCTGATGCAAGAGTCGCAGAGCTTCTCTCCCTTGACGTCGACCCACTCGAATTCCAGGTGGTCGGTATGCAGCACCAGACGGAGGCGGGCGGGTCGGCCGGCGCGACGATGTTTGGGAGGCTTTGGCTCTGATCCGGGCTCTCTCGTGCGCTTCTTGTCGGCGGCGTTCAAAGAAGGCGCGTCGGTCTCGATCATGCCCAGCTCCACGGAGGATCCAAGGAGAGTGCGTTTGTGTGGCTTGTCGGGACGGCAGGGGAGTGTTGTGAAGTCCGTAGACCAGCAGTTGGCGAATACTTCGTTGAAGAATCGCTGGGTCAGAAATCCATGATCGTGGCTGAGATTGTTGTGCTCCATGAAGTTCTGGATCAGACCTCTGAAAACGAACAGGTCCGGGATCTTCTCGACGCGGTCGATGACAAAGTGCGCCGCCTTTGGACTTTGGGAAGCCATTTCGTTAGAAGAATAGGTTTCACTTGGTCAGTCGATGAAATGGATCATAGACCGAAAGACTACGAACCTGAAAGACGGCTTCACTCAATCCCAGAAGCTTCTTATTGCGTGTTGAGGAGGAGCAGGAATGGGAAGAATAATTTTCCCAAACGAGGTTGACAGGTTTGCGGGAAGAAGATCTTCTGATGGCGAGCCTCAGTCGCCGAACGACTTGTAAAAGGCAAGAGCTTCCTGTCGTCTGAGGCAGGAGCGAGGTTGAAGAAAGTGGGGACACAGGCTTCGTTGGTTTACTGGCCACCGCAACTGCAACACTGCGCACTGAGACTGGCTGTAAACATCTATGGTACACAAGCCATCAAGCACGCGGAATAAAAATAAAACCAGGTCAAAAAGGGCAAAAGGCAAATAAGAGGGCACTTGTGCATACTACCAAACGTGTCACCTGAAGACTGTTGGCAGCGGAGCTGTTCCGGGGCCGGAAGTGAGGTCGGTGGTGGGTCCTTCCGCCGGTTCCTAAGCGGGACGCCACATCGGATCCCGTGGCTGGCACTACGGAGACAACGATTCGGCAGATACAAGCAGATCCGAAAACACAGGCGCAGACTCGCAACTCGCACGATTTCTGCCACATCACATGGAAGTTTTAGACTGCGGACATACCAAATAAGAAAATGGGATGCCCCATGCAATTGTACTGCGGATCTTGGACTGCAGAGGTGCACTGCTCGCGGAACACGTTCTGTGGGGACCTGAACCGGCATTGCAGCGCCAGCCAATGAAGGCACCAGGATGAAAAAAAATCATACTTTCAACAATCAGCGGTGATTTGTTTGCCTCGTCTGGCTGAAGGCAAGAGATTTGAGTTGCAATGACACATGCGACGGTCGAGCACTTTCTTTGCTGCGCCTTGAGCGCTCTCAGTTGCCTGTCTCGGCCTTCTTAGCCGCGCTCTTGAAGCTTCTTTTGAGGTTAGCGCATGCCAAGACAGTTCCTGTGGATGTCCATGACCCCTGCTCCTCCACCCTTCTCTCAACTCTACCCCCTCATTCGTAAAATCATATTATCTCCTCCGAGGACTGGGGGCATGTCGGCCGGTGTCACCGCGCGCTGCCAAGATGATAACACTCTTTCATCACGTATATATACCTGGAAGGCGACGAAGTGAATGACCGATCCCTTGGAAACAAAACCTCATCCAGATCAACCATCACTCTTTCCAGCTCCTCGCAGCGCAAGACGGACTCTCCCAATTTCAACAGGCCTCATTCTCCTGGCTGTCTTTTTTGTGTTTGTTGCTATGATCTGGCCCCGGCTTGCCGTCATCGCTTCGCTCGGCCTAGCTGGCCTTGCGAAGGCAGAAGGCATCTCCTCGAATTGCTCGACTGCCAAACCGAAATTCCACCTCACGTTAACACCGAGCTTGGAGACGGATAACTACTCCCTCCGTGGCAATATTGTTCTGGATGGCACGTTTTCAAGCAATGAGACGTTGGTGATGCTTCCGGAGACGATCGCCAGCGTATCATCCGCACAGTACGGGCCAGGCGGCTTGACCGCTTCAGATGGCAAGGGCGCACTATCTCTCGGCTTCCAGGAAGTAGCCGCAGGCGCTTTCGGGCTGCCTACTCAGCTCTGGGTTGCGGAGAGAGCTACCGAGGGACCTGTCTCCATAAGTTTCACTGCTCGACCTAATGCGGTCAATACCAGCGCGCTCCCCGGCCCTCACTTCGATCTCCGAAATGCCACCGGTGGTGTCACCGGCTCCATGTGGGCTCTCGTTCCGGTTCCCGACCCGCTTTCAGGCGACGAGTACAACATCACGGTCTCTTGGAACCTCACGGACAAGCAAGGCGCTGCGACGGCATGGGGCCTCATAGCTTCAGTTTCGCCGGACCCGTGGCAAGACTCATCCAGACATTCTTCATTGTAGGCGACGTCAAGGGCTACCCGAGCATGCCCGCCGGTCCCGAAGGCAAGTTCGGCATCTACTGGCTGGAAGATCCGCCCTTCGACATTAAGCAGGTTGGCGATTACCTCCAGGACCTACTTGCGTACTCGACCAAGTTTTGGCAAGACAACTCCACAGAACCCTACCGCGTCTTCATTCGCATCAACGCAGAGCAGCGCGCCGGGTCCGTCGCAACTGGGGCGGGCGGCACTGCACTGCAGCGATCTTTTCTGTTCGGCTACAATAGCGAAGCTGGGATTGCCCTGGACCGAATCACCACCCTCTTGGCTCACGAGATGACACACAACTGGACCCCCTGGAGCAGTGGCACCAACGCCGAGCAGTCACGATACAATGAAGGAGCGGCCGAGTTCTGGTCGCTGAGACTTCTCTGGCGCGCCGGCAAGATCACGGCTGAAAAGTATCTTCAGGAGATGAACGAGCGTGCAGTTGGGTACTACACCAACGCCGCTGTCAAGCTGACGGATGAAAAGGCCCAAGAAGTTGCGTAGGAAATTCGAGACGCCCAGCGGATCCCATACGGCCGCGGCATGCTTCACTTCGCAAACATCGACGCCCAGATGCGGGTCAAGTCCAACGGGACCCAAAAGCTCGATGATCTGGCCATACCATTCCTGCAAACTTGCCGTAGATCTGGAACCTGCGGCGCCGAAGAATGGTTTTCGTTGCTCAGGCCAGCCTTGGGCCAAGCCGCTGTTGATGAATGGAACCAGGTGTCCTCTGGTCATCCGTTGATAAAGCCACAGGAAGGCAGTTTGGGGCCTTGCTTTGAAGTATTCCAGAATGGAACAGCTCCGGTTGTCTACATCTGGCAGGCCAAAGAGGGGATGAACATTTCTAGTTCTCATTGTCTGATTTAGAATTCGACTTCTTTTGGGGCCTTGTGCGCGGAAAATAATGGCATTCCAATTCAAGTTTCATTGATCCTTTATCCTATCGCCGAGTGCTGTGCTCACTCATTGCTCTGTTAAAACACAGTGCGGGTTTGTTCTAAATTTCCATCGAGGCCATTCACCTCATCTCACCACTATTTTATACACGGAAGGACCGCCGCGTTTTCCCATTCACCACTCACTACTCACCACCAAACAACAACACACCTCAGATCAAATTTACCTGCACACACACAATAATCTGGCAGTGTTCAGATTTTCATCCCTCATCAAAGTCGTCTCTGGTTTGCTTGCTTTTTCAACAATAAAGTCTGCCCACCAAAACTGACACCACCCAGAAGACGCGCCATCCCCCGGACAAAAACCCAAACCCCGTCCCTCCGCCGTCGTCACTGGTGAGGCTCCCTCACAAAAACACAAAAAAGTCACAAAAAACTGACAAGTATTTAAGATCCTTCACCATGCCTGTCATCACCAAGTTCACCGACCTCAGCAAGAAGGACGCACACATGTGCGACGACCTCCTCGCAGCCCTCATCCAGCACAACTACCCGGTCGACCCTCCCACCGTCGAATCCCTTTGCGCTGAGCTATGGGAGAAGATCTTCGCTGACAGCTGGACCACTGAGAAGCTGAACCCAAACCCCGAAACCCTCCGCAAGCGCACAAATGACGAGTCCGGCCTCTACATCGGCACCCTGAACGAGGACGTCCCCATCAAGACCAAGAACGGCGCCGTGCCCATCCACCGCCGCGCCGGCCAGTCAGTCATGTACAAGGCCAGCTTCCAGTTCAACGGCGACGTCCACTTCGTCTGGATCGACCAGAACGGCCAGCCGATCCTGCCCGCCTTCGTCGACCGCGACGGCGACCTCTCCCTCAAGGACATCCAGGACTCGGTCGCCCAGCACTACGACGCCAACGAGTTCGAGCGCGTCGGCCAGTGGAACTGGGACAAGGTCGTCCACTGGGGCCGCGCGCGCCTCGTCGTGCTCGCCAGCCGCTACCGCGGCGTCGGCATCATCGGCCAGAAGCACATGCCGGACGCCCAGGAGGACCTGACGGAGCTGCAGCAGATCCGCAGCGTCGAGGACTGGCAGCGTAGGATGGAGGAGGCCGAGGGCGCGGAAGGCGGCAAGGGCGCGCGGGTTGCCGGAAAGAAGAACAAACACGGCCGCACCGTTGGATGAGCGGACGAGGCGTTGACGCATGGCATTGCTTGGCTTGACGACGGATTTCGGTTAGGAAACTTTACGATTGCTCATACCCAATAAGAACGAACTCATTACACGGCATTCTAGACTTGCAGGTTGAGCAGCCTCTCATTGTGACACCGAAGAGCCCAGGTGGATTTGGCAAGTCGTCTGAGGGATCCCCCGGACACAAGCCTTAGTAGGGACTGGGAAAGAAGCAATTTTCAACCCGTGAACTGACGATTCAAGCAGGCGATGGCTGGTTGAGACAGGATCTTATGACTTCGTCCCCCTCTGCAAAGGGACTGCTATCCCCAAGGATTCCAGTATTGCTTAAATTTGCTGGAATGAATATTGTAACTATGGAACAATGCGCAGAATTCTTGACTCCCATCAAACTTCTCTAACCGCCGTCTCGTACCATTCTACCTTATCACTATCGTTTTCTTGGTTTGTATTTTTGCAGGATGAATGACTTTCCTGCGGCCATCCTCCTGTGGCAATCGACACTCCTAAGCTAGAAACACGGGAAACTCGATGCCTCCTGTGCGCATGACTTCTTTCAGGAGCAACTGCGCCTCTTTCAGTCTCTCAAAACAAGAGTCGCTTCTTGAAAGCTGGTCTTGCGCCTCGGCCAATGCTTCAGTCTTATACAGAGTCTGACGGCCGTCGTCCCAGTCCTCCCAGACATTATTCATTTCCCATGCAGTGTCATTGATGGTGTCAAAAAGTTTCCGGCGGCAAAGACGAGGTGTCTGAAGCTCGATATTGTCGTCAATGTCCTCAGGACCCTGACCAGCGTCTTTCTTGCAGATAGAGCAGGCATCTGCGCTTACCCTGCTGACCAGCTTGAGGAGGTGTCCGCGACCCAAGTATGCCATCAAGGCCGAGTTCCACCGAGTCACCCTCTCCGTCTCCTTGATGTCCCAGTCGTTCATCACCTCAGCCTTTTGCTTGTAAGATGTCGGGCCCCCGTCAGTTTCAACGTCGTCATCTGCGACGGGACAACCGTCGGAGCTGAACCACTGAAATGCTACACCACCATTGTCCGGGAACTGAACCTTCAGGAAGGCGTCCTGTGAGCCGCGTTTCGGAGACTCGGAGGCTTGCAGTCCTTGTCTCAAAGTGGAACCGGTTGCTAGAGTGGGCGGCTGTGCTTCCAATGCTTTGAAGGTGCCGAGTGCTAGTCCCTTGTATTCATCAATGCGGAGGCCATTGAAGGCCGGCGGTTTGGGGTTGGAGCAAGTGGTGTTCCAGCTGTTGGAGAAGATGAGGTCCCAAAAGTCAGATCGAATGTCGTTCAACATCATGGAAAGTCCAAGGGATTCAGCTTGTTCGTCAATGAAATCATCAAGAAGATCATCGCAGATCTTCTGTCCAACATCACTGAGCTGATCTTTGCTCGAGATGACGATCAAAGCCGGGGCTTGATCGGAAGACATGTTTGCTGCGGCTTGGTCGGAATGTTCTGGGTACGCGTTAGCCGGAGTCAAACGCCCACTAGAAGCTCAGATCAGAGAGCAAGAAAACAAAATGAAAGGAGACTTACCCGCATTCTAGTCGTGGGGGTTTCGTCCGAGTCTCTGCGCAGACACTGTCGTACTAGCTGTTACGCTGCCCTAGTCCCGTTGCGATTGTTGGAGGAGGATGAGGTTCTCCTGGGCGAGAGACGTGAGTGGAATGGGGAGAGGAAAAGGTGGCCACTGACTGAGGTGACGAAGAAGTCAAACTGCCTCGAGCACCTGGTTTGCAAAGAAAACGGAAGGTGCTGCCAAGCCTACTTACCTCACGTCAGGCCCCTAATACCCCGGGGCACCAGCTGTGAGGCAAGTGCAAGTGTGCAGCAGGCCACAACGTCTGCGATACCTCGCTCCTTACACTTATTAGAAAGGTGCATGATTTTTTGGCCAGAACTGCCTGCCCTAGTCTACATACCTACCTTATCCATGGATGTCTTGGGTCTCATCGCCTCGGAGATATTGCATGCATTGCACGAAGACTGCTCTTTCCGAAATCCCTCACCACAGAGTTGCGCGAGGGCGATGAGGGCTTTTTCATCGTCAATGACAATGTTTATTCCCCAAATTTTAAGCCAGTCTCTCACGCGATCGAGCAGAAGAACGTTTAACAGTGTCAAAAATTGGTGCAAACCAGCTGCTCCAAAGTCTCCTCCGCACCGAATGCCAGATATTCCGATCCAGTGCCAATGATTTCTCCGAGGCGCCCGGAGGCCCATTGAACGACCATGATCAGTTCCACAGATTGACGCGGGAAAGCTCGCTGACTTCTTTTGTTACAGACCAGGCAGGCTCTTGGTGGTGGAAACATTGAAGCTCTATTCCTGTGTGACCAGTCGTTCAGTCGTACTTGCCGTTGACGAGTCCAACAAAGCCCAAGGACACAGTCACCTCGGGTTGGAAACGGCTGATGCGCCCCTGTCTCCAGATGGGGACTCTGAAGTAGTTGGCCACCCGTGGAGTTGGTGTGAAGAAGGGGTCTTCGACAAAAGCCGTATGGAACCATCCTAACAATGGTTTCACGGCTTCTAGAGGTATGTTTTTGCCGAAGAAGGCAAATAGAATAGCGGCGTCAGGGAGGTTGAGCCTTTCCTGGTTCGCGCCAAAGCCGAGGCTGGGGTAGACGGTGTTCGAGCCATCCTGGAACAAGAATTTCGGGAACCTGCCTCTGATAGCGTCATTGAAGCGGACCTGAACAGTGATGGTGAAATTTTCTCTGCTGGAAGGAAGATTAGAGAAGGGCTCACAGTAGCTGGCAAGGTTTTCTTTTGTTCTGGCAGACTATGTACATCGCCATCCACATTTCCAATCTTTTGTCTTTGGTGAGTGCAAGAAGTTCATCTGGGACTTCCTGACCTTGAGCACTTGCAAAAGTCCTCTCGGGACTACTGACTCCATCTGCAGGCATGCTTGCTCTGCGCCCTCCCATTGTTGAACCTTCAAGATGCAGAAGAACACTGACGCGCCCTTCTCATCGGTTACTAAAGCAAAATGTCTTGTATTCGTGTGATTATCTCCTAAAATCCCTGCGATACGAGTATCTGGAAGAGGTATCGAAGGGTCTCGAGAAGACAGGCAAAGATTCCACGTCCTAATGAGACTTGGACTGCTCCTCCGCTATGTAGCCCTCTCATGGTAATCAGAATTTGGATCTCCATATCCACAATGCGTCCTCCGCCCTGATGAAAGCTTCCGTATCCTCAGTTTCAGAACCTTCCAAATCGCTGCCCATAACCAGATAACTGTAACCAGAGAGAGCGGTGTGGCATCCAGCGGACGAAAAGAAGAAAAGTCAAAAATCAAAATACTGTAAATCGCATGAAAGTCGTGGCGCTTGAGATAAAAAAGGCGTTCAAGTGCTGACGAGCTATTGTCGATAGATTCCTGTCTTAGGTCGCCAACCCGAAGAAACAGTCGCAATGTTACTCGAGATGATGCGGCGTTGTGGCATTTCCATCCGTGTCTCGCGCCTCAAAGAGAAACCCAGCAGCCCTGGAGCGGAACCCCTAATCTTCCTCGGACTCATCATCGAGGGAAATTCTTCCGGTATCGTCCTCATCCTCTTCGTCACTGTCGAACTCAACCTCATCGTCGGAGACGACAAAGCCTTCGAGATCTTTGTCGTCCTCTTCACTATCAGAGCCCAGCATGTCTCCTTCCTTCTCGTCATCAGAATAATCCGCGTCAATCCGAACTATTCGGCCATTCTCCTTGATGACATTTCCCAGGAGCGATGCAATGTCTTCGAGGCTGATCTTGGGTAGTCTGACTCCGTCATCTTGGAGGGCTGCGTCGATACGTAGGATCTTCCCAACCTGCATCCTGAGCATGCGTTTTTCTATCGGTGTGTCGACTATGAAACGCACGAAATGAGTTTCTTTAATCTGCCCGATACGGAAGACGCGGGAGAAAGCTTGCTGTTCCACGGCGTGGTTCCACCAGAGCTCCATGAGGATGACTCGGTTTCCTCTAGTCAGATTCAGGCACTGACCTCCGGCTCGTAGTGAAACGATCAGGACCTTGACGGAATTTCCCTCCTGGAAGTCATTCACCGCCTTTTCTCGCTGTTCGGTCGTTTGTTTTCCGCTGAGATAAGCGAATGTGATCCCTTCGGCCTCCAGCATGCGACCTACGACTTTCATAACAACATTGAATTGGCTGAAGACTAACAAGAAAATTAGAATGAGCGAAGTAAGACATGTAAAGTCGGCACTTACTAATGATCTTGTCGTCTGGGGCCTCAGCTTGCCATCTCAAGACGGTTTCCTTGAGTGCTGTCATCTTGGAGCTGGGCGTGACAGGAACGTGGATCTTCTTGTCGCTAATTTGCAAAAATCTCAAGGGCTTCTTGTCTTTCTTGTCATCTTCGTAATGCTGGAAACCATTGTAGTCGAATCCCAAAGAATACTCTTTGTTGCTCCTCTTCTTTTGGCGAGGATTGGCGTCCGGGTCCAGGTCAGCATCGTCATCTGTGTCATCACTGTGGAATGGCTCTAACGACTTGGGCTTGCCAACCACATGCCGACAACCAGGACATTTCTTTCCCTTCCATATAATTAGTAGTGCATGATGAAATGAAACCTGAAGTTCATACCTTTGTGGCGGTGTGGTTCACCAAACAACGAGTACAGAAGATGCAACCGCACTGCATAGATTAGCCAATAAACTCAGCTTCTGACATGCAAAACTTTGCATTTGACTTACCTGGCCTTTGATAGGAACCTGGGGCTCCATGTTGCATATTGTGCATTTGGCACGCTCAAGTTCCTTGAGTCTTTCCAAATACTCCAAGTGCTTGTCCATGTCAAATTGCAAGCCAAACTCACTCTGACCGAAGGGTTTGAGTGGAGGGTCTTCCGCGCGGGAAAGATCCGCACTGAGTCCAGCGTGACCTGCACGACTACTAGGCCTCGGCGATAAGAACTCTTCGGGTACCATGCCGTCGGAATCCTCTTCTGCCTCGTCCTGGCTGTCCACATCGTGCGAATCTCCGTCGACGAAGTTTGCTTTCTTGTTGTTGTTGGCTTTTCGGAGGCTTTTTGATGCCGAGCTGTTTGCCTGAAAGTCATCGTCGTTATCTGTCTCAGAATCATCCTCTTCGAATGTCCCATAGCTGGAGAACTTCGCTTCCTTCTGTCTTTTCCGCTCTGCTTCTGCTATGACTTCTCTGATCCTCTCATTTGACATCTCGTGTCGTCGACGCCATGAGCCGATCTGATCGTAGATAGTTTTCTTGCCCTTCAACTCTGCTAGCTGGTCTCTAGTAGTGCGAAGATTCTCAAGAGAGAAATATTCGCCCATCATTCCTTCCAGCAAGAAAGGGTGGGTCGCGGCTTGGCGAAGGCGGAGCAATATAGTCAGATACGACCTTATTTGTCTCTCTGCAATACCAAACTCTAGATGACGATTGACTTCCCGTCTGAAGCAACCTTCCATCATTCTGTGTATGGTGGGTATATCATCAGCAGCCGTATAGTTGAATTCCTGGTAGTGGAGGGGACTCACCGGAAAACCACCATCTCCTCCTCCGACAGTCGCAAATACTGATGCGTGGGATGGTGTCGTACGGGATATATAGGTCGTAATTGCTCCCTTGGCAATTACGGTTCCGTTTTTGTCACCACAGTTATGAGCCCAGCTTATACCCGTTACTGTGTGCTAGAGTGGTATGCGCGCCTGTCTTATACCCGACGTATCCACACTTTCGCCCTATAGGTTCGAGTCAAGGAGGGGACACCCAGTCACCTAGAGTCGGCGAGATGTACCCGGTCAGGTCTCAAAGTACTAGGAGTGGTCAGCCTCCAGAACTCTGGAGCCTGGGGGGGTGTGTCGTACGGGATATATAGGTCGTAATTGCTCCCTTGGCAATTACGGTTCCGTTTTTGTCACCACAGATGGGTGATGGGCAAGTTGAGAATGGGTTGGCCAAGAAACCAGTCGTTTTGAGTTCTAAAGTTGTTAGTCAGCCGTAATCCTGGGGTAAGTAATGAGATTAAACCTGCCTTCTGTACATGATTTGTTGAATGAGTCTGCCACCTTTTTGCCGAGCTTTCTTCTTCGCGATGTCAGCGTCCTCATATTGCACGATCAACAAAGACTACCTTACCCCCCCGTGATATTCCCGTAGATAATCACTGAAATGATTAATGCCATGACAACGAATAAACTTGAGGTATGAGAAGAATTCTACCACAGATTAAAAACCTTTCTAGACGTGAAAAGGTGGGCACTTACCGGTATCTGAGTTGATCAGGGGGGTCCCGCTCACAACCCATCGGTACTTGGACTTGAGCTCAAAGCAAGCCAGGGCTCCTTGGATGCAGTTAGTAGAGAATGTCTTACTCATGAAAAGGGACAATTTCTTACCATGTGTCAGATGATTCTTGATCGAGTGTGCTTCATCCAGCACAACTCGATACCAGTCGATGCGATGCAGATCTCCAGTCTGCTCTTGAAGCCACTCTTTGTATTTCTCTGGGTCCGCGAGTTCTTTCTGCATTTCGGCCCTTTCTTTGGCGGACGGAATACTGGCTCTCACCTGGTGGTAGGTTGCAAATCTGTGATGCTGTGTTAGCATTAACTTATGATGGCCGCCCACAGGAAGTATCTTACACCACGTTGAAGGAACCCAAGAGCTCGATGTCCATCTTGTTTTGCCGCTTGTAATGAACCATAGCTCTGGCGAAGGTTTTGGTACAGTGTTTCTTGATCTCGGAAACCCAAACACCAATCATCTGTTGGGATGGACAAACCACCAGTGTTGCTCCTCTTCCTTTGTCTCTCAGGCGTTCAGAGGGTGGGTTGCCAGCCACGCACGAAAGCGTCTCGATTGTCTTCCCTAAGCCCATTGCATCGGCCAAAATACCTCCCCGAGGAAGTCTAGGGGTATTTCTGAGCTCGCGTCCCATCATCCAAGCACCGACAACGATTTGATGATTGAGCAAAGGCGTAGTCAACACGCGTCTGATTTCCCACCTTCCATTTTTAGGACGAACTGCTCTGGGCCCAAAAGCGCGTGTGGAGTCTCGAAGCTCTTGCTCTTGCTTTTCCAAAAGATCCTTTTCGAAATATTCAGGCGCCGCTTCTCTCATCTTTCTCAGCTGATCCTCTTTTCTGGTTGCTTTAATGTTTGGCTCTGCTGGCAAGTCGCCCTGTCTTGCTCTTTCGAGAATGGCGTCTATCGGCCGAAGCATTTCTGCGATCTGATGTTCCACCTCATCATCTTCCCAGCTGTCTTCGGAGTCGCTGCTCTCATCCTCTTCCTGAAGCGTGGAAAAACTGGCTGAAGCTTTCGATCTTTTCGACCTAGAAGTCCCGATTTCCTCTCCAAATCGCTTGCGGCCTTTGTCTCTCAGCTTTTTCTTCTTCTTCTGGTCGTTTTCTTCCCTTTCAGCCCAGTACTCGGCCAGTGTCTTGAATCGAGGTTTTCGTCTTTTCTTTGGCTTATCGTCAAGTTCTTGACCAAGACCACTGCCGTTATGACCTCTGTCGGATGCAGCTTCGCCCCAAGTCAGAGTTTCGTCCTTCGGCTGGTTGAGATCATTCTTCGCGTTGTTCAACTGCGAGGTAAGAAGAAGCAACTCGGAGAATTCCTCTCCATTGAGACCCCCGTTCAGGGTCTTGACCTTCAATTCGTCCATTCTTTTGGCCATGCTGTCGTATTTGTCGGCTGAATGGCTCGAAAATCGACTGGTTTGTGACTGACGCGCGTCTTCTGCTGGCTCGACCTTGAGGTTCGCATACTGTGGTGGAGTGTCTTTTTTCACTACTACCGAAGCGTCCTCAGTAAGGTCGATAGCAAAGACACGTTTCTCATTCCATTTCGTTTGGGCGTCCAGAGAAGCTTGCGACACATCGATGACCATGCAGTCATCATCTGTGTCGGGCTCAGATTTGACTTTCAAAATGTCTCGAGGAGATGGGCCATTTAATTCATCTTCGTCGGCATTGGAAACGAATAGCTCTGCTGCTTCGTCATTCTCCTGATGCAGAGGAGCTTGATTATCCTCACAATCGGGTATGTCAAGGTCCTGGCTCTCGTTCATGGCGTCCCGAATTGATTGATCGAATATGTCTTCCTCCTCAGTCTGTTGATGCGTCGCCCTTTGCACAGCCTGCGGACCGCGAACCAATTCTTCATCTGAGTCATCGTCACAACTGAAGTGGAAAAGTCTTTTCTTGGCCCTCCCGCTGTTGGCTTTTGCCGAGGGTTCATCGTTTGGGGGCGACATGATGCAATGAGTACTGTTGTTGCGAGAAATTGTGAGTGACGATGGTGGTCATGTGTTGTGCTTGAGGCAATGAGCTGCAGAACTCGATGGTCGAGGTATACAATCTTCAACGGTTGCTTCGGTAATAAGAGCGCAATTACGAATGGCGTATGTTGATGTATTGAGAAAGCAGAGAGAGCGAGGCGATGTTCTTCTTGAAGTTGATGTGTAAGCTTGGCGAAGAGCGTGAGCGGAAAGGCGATTCAAAAGAGAGATATAAGGGTCGGGGAAGGCAGATGGTGAGAAATACGCGCAGGTCCTTCCCTTTAGGCGGTTTGGGTGGCGGCGGGTGCTTCCAGACTTATGGGCATTTGTGAAACGTGAAATTTCGTGAGAGTCTGCTGAGGTGGAAGTTGCGATAATGGGAAATGAAGAGGTAGAGTGGCAAGGGATGGAGAAAATCACGGGCAAAGTGCCTCCGAGTTTGCGAGTTGAAGAGATGAGACTGGCCACTGACCCTTTCACTTTCGGGCCAAGGTGTTGTACCCTCAGGTAATAGAAGATATCTGTTGAAGGAGTGTAGGGATGAGGCTTTGCGAGACTGTCTCTCAAAGGGAGAATAAAGTCGCAATCCAGGTAGGAGTAAGCGAAGAGGCGGCTTCCCCCGACAGATTGGAAGAATAGGTACTGAGGAAGGCAAGAGCAGCTCAGACGGCATGGAGGGAAGAAGCAGGCATGGGAAGGAGCAACTCATCTCATAGACGGCCCCCTTGGTGTAAGGTAGAAGGAACGGGGAGAGTGACGCGACCAGGAAGAGCTCCTGCCAACTTCCACCAGAGCCACCGACAGATATGCGGAAGTCATGGAATAGACGAGCACGTAGAAGTGTTAGAGATATGTTCTTGGTTGAAGCCGCCGCAGTGAGAATCGCAGCCCCAAGATCATCATGCAAACCCTTGGCGAGACCTGAAATCCATGACAGAAAGCAGAGAGGTGGTAGATAGCGGACACAGGTGAGGATGCAGGCGCAGATAATCCTCGACACGTGAAATCAAGAGTGAAAACAGTCGCTAGTCTATTTGGCTAATTCCGAAAGACAAATTTCATTCCCTCAGGAAACGGAGGAAACCGCGGGCAATGTTGACACCATCGTGCTCAATGTTTGCGCGGTTGATGGCGTCGGTGAACATCTCATCATTGAAAATGCCTGCCTTGTGGCGGACGTTGAGGATCTCGCTGACGATGGGGCCGGTAAACTCGGGGTGGCCCTGGACTGTGATGTACTTCTTTGGCGCGTAGAATCCCTGGACGGGGCACAGTTCCGTGTAAGCCAGCGACTCGGCACCGGGCGGGTTGGCGGTGACGACGTCGCGGTGCATTTGGTGGATGCGCTGGTCCGGTGTCAGTCATGAGGTCTCACACGGCCGCATGGCACTGTACTGGGTAGCTAAGCCAGCAACAAAAGAACAGCCTACCATCTTGTCCAACTGGAAAATCTCCTTGCCCTTGGGCGTGAGGTTGACATCTGTAACGGCGACCTCCCAGCCCAGCTCGCTCCGCTTGACCTCGACGCCCAGCGCGCGGCCGACGATCTGGTGGCCGAAGCAGACGCCGATAACGCGGACTCTGCCGCTGTCGATGCACTTCTTGGTGAACTCGACGAGCTTGAGAATCCAAGGGTCGTTGTCGAAAGAGTTGTGCTTGCTGCCAGAGATGAGGATGGCATCGATGGAGTCCAGGTCCGGGTAGACGGCCTCGTCGCCGACGGCGTGGTAGACGGAGAGGTCGACGATGGAGTCGAGCGGCGCCGGGGGCTCGTCGGCGAGGGCCGCAGTGCGGAGGAGCGCGGTGAAGACGCCGCCGTAGCCGCCGTACTGCGCGTTCGTCTGCGGCTGCGGGGTGTCGGCCTCGATAATGGCGAGCCGGATGCGGGGTGCCTGGGAGCCCATCTTGACGTTGGATTTGAAGATATGAGATATGGGATATATGTGCCGTGAGTGAAGGTATGTAGGGTATTTAAAAGAGATCAAAAACAAAACAACTCGAAATGAGACAGCCCGCGTGTGTGTATTCTACTATGAAGTGTAGGTCAAAGAACCGGGAAGAAGCCGAGATAAAAGAACAACGGTGACAAAGCGCCCTAGAGGATAGCGGCGGCTTGCCCGCGGTCCCGGGAGACCACGACTCAGCGAAACTGGCCCAGAGCCCCGCGAAGCCCCGCGATGAGGGGCGCTTTCTGGACCCTGTGGCGCCGATAGCGGGGCAAGATAAGCGATAACGGACCGCGGTGGTCGATAACGACAAGCGCTTACGGAATTTCGTGCCGTGTCACCCTTCGACGTCATCCCGAACCTGCTGCCGCCGCCCGCCATCCCGCCTTGCCTCGCTCTCGTTTCCGTCCGACTCCCACCTCGAAGACATCCTCGTTCCAATGACTGCCCGCACGTCTCTGCGCGCATTTCTCGCGACCGCGCGAACGGCGCTGACCGCACCTGCTGCGCAGAGGGCGAGTCCCTTGACGTTGGTCGTGGGAAACGAGTCAGCAGGTACGTTGTGCGGCGCATCGAACTGCCCGGCCTGAACGGAAAGAGGCACAAACTCACCAAGTGGAAAATAGATCTCGACTCCCTCTGCTCGGCCGTCATCTACGCCTACCTCCGCACCCAGACTCCGCCGCACGCTCTTCATATTCCCATCTCGAACCTACCCCGCGATGACCTGAAGCTGCGGCCGGAAATGACTGCTGCCCTTGCTCACGCCGAACTGAAGCCCTCCGACCTCCTGACGCTGGATGACCTCCCCTCCGGCGCCGACGAACTTGCGCCCAAAGACACGCGATGGCTTCTCGTCGACCATAATGCTCTCACGGGAGACCTGGCCAAGAAATACAGCAGCAGGGTGGTCGGCTGTGTAGACCATCACGCCGACGAGCACAAAGTCCCCCAAGACACGGGCGCCGAGCCGCGCGTGGTAGAAAAGTGCGGCAGCTGCTCCAGCTTGGTCGTCGACTACTGCCGCTCGGCCTGGGAGCGCAGCATCACGGCGGAGGATGCCGTGGACGGACACTTGGCCAGGCTAGCCCTCGCCGCTGTCCTGATCGACACAAACAACCTCGCATCCAAGGATAAGACGACTGAAAAGGACACGGCCGCCGTCTCATTCCTGGAGAAGATCGCAGGCAAGTCACTCGACCGCGACGCCTTCTTCAGCGAGATATCAGCCGTCAAGGAAGACATTTCTTCGCTGGGCTTCCGGGACATCTTCCGCAAGGATTACAAGCAGTGGGACGACCAAGGGACCGGGCCGAAGCCGGCAGTCATGGGAGTTTCAGCCATCGTGCAGAACTTGGAATATCTCGTCGGCAAGGCGGGCGGCGACGAGGAGGTGCTCCTCCAAGAGTTCAAGAAGTGGTCTGAAGAGAAAGAGTTGGATATCGGGGTCATAATGACGACGGCGCATCCCGACGGCAAGTTCCAAAGAGAGTTGCTGATCTGGGCTTTTAACGAAAACGCCGTGGAAGCGTGTAAGAACTTCCTGAAGGGCTACAAGGATGAGCTTGGACTGGAATCCTGGGGCAATGGCAAGCTGGACAAGGTAGGTGACGACGAGATGCGTATGGCGTGGACCCAGAAGAGCTTGTCGCACTCGCGCAAGCAGGTTGCGCCCATGCTTCGGGACGCCATCAAGGGTGGCGCAAGACTGTAGGGGCATTTAAAAGCGTGGGATGGCATTCACGGCGGCGGATTGGCTTTCGGGGATATCCATAGACTGCATTTCTCCGTTCCAGATAACCCGGCATATTGCATTACTACACATTATTTCGTAATACACTAGTTCGTGACTGCTTTAAAGCATTGCTTCGGCAGCATTTTAAATCGCTCACATTCGTCATTAAATGACTTTTCATACTGCGAGTGCGTTATCTCCAATGAGTATGCGCCTGTAGCTTAGGCAACCTCGGCAACAATGGCATCCAGCCACTTTGCAAGTCTACTGATCGTTAGCATTCACTCGTGTGTCCTGCAGGAATCACGCCAAACGCACCTGTAGCCCTGCTTCGCAATCTGCATGCTCACAGTGGGCTGCGCGCTCGTGGTGTAGGCGCCGCTAATGTCCAGCCCCTCGACGCCCTCACGGCCCTTGGGCAGCACGACGGTGCAGACGAAGGCGTTGCTCTCGGTGGCCCACTTGAGGGCCATGTCCTCGGGGTCCTCGAGGCTCAGGCCCTGGGTCCAGCACTTGGAGGCCGTCTTGAAGTCGCCGGAGCTGATCTCGGCGCTCAGCGTCGAGGCCCACTCCTTGGCGACGGCGAGCGAGCTGCCGCCGGTGATGGACTGCGGGATGTTGGTGTCCCAGGCGGCGTGCAGGTTGGTGCCGGTGCCGTTGAACTCGACGGGGATGCCGTTGCCGCCGGCCTCGAGGTTCTCGCAGTGCAGCGGCTGGCCGATGTCGCCGGTGAAGTGGATGACCATCTTGGCGGCGATCTGGCGCTGCTCGACGCCGAGCTCCGGGAGCAGCAGGCGCGAGGTGTAGTTGGCGAGGGCGGAGACGATGCAGCCCGTGGGCCCGCAGTCGCGCTCGAGGTCGATGCCGCAGGAGGCGGGCGGGTCGTCGAGGGCGTCGATGTAGTGGAAGGTGGAGGTGAAGGCGCCCTCGGCCGTGTGGCGGTACGAGTCGGCCCAGCTGGAGACGGTGGCGAGGTAGTCGTCCGAGGTGTCGCCCAGCAGCTGCTGCATGTACGTCTTGGTCTCGGGCGCGACGAAGTTGGTCGCGATGTAGGCGACCGTCGCGTGGCCCATGGAGCCCCAGGCCTGGACCGAGGGCAGTAGGCCGGACGCCAAGACGGTGAGCGGGATGAAGCGGGCCATGGTGACACGGGGGAGGGATGATGCTACGCTGAGGGCGGGAGGAGAGGAGGAGGAGGAGGAGGAGGGAGGGCTGTTCTTGGCACGCCGTGGATGGACAGAGGCGTCGGGAGGGCAGATGGGGGGGTTATATGATATATGCAGCATTGCGCCTGGCCCGTCTGGCCCACGTGCGGTGTTGGACGAGCGACGTTGGGTCGACACACGCCGACGCGGGTTCCATGTTGGCGGGAGGAGGACCCGCTGGCGACGGTGATGCGGACCACGTTGTGCGCTCCTGCTCCTTCAGGAATCGTGAGCTTCACATAAGTACCGGGCTAACGTGCGCGCTCCAATGCCGGTCCAGTTGCGGAGGGGGGGGAGTTCCTTATCGACGTGCCAGTGGACGCGCTCTTCCAGGGGTCGCACAATCAAATCTCAGTGCCGATATCCGGGGCCGGGGGCCCGTGGGCCGTCAGTGAAGGCCGGTCCACGGACAAGGTGCCCGAGGTGGGAAACAGACGGCTGGGAAAGACATCAGACGACCAGTTGCCCGAATCAGAACCCCTTCCGGTGCGAGGGCATGGCAGGCTGGACTCATCACCAAGACTTGCGGCGGCAAGACGGGTGCTTTGACGTCGGGTTGCACCTGCATTAGTTAGTGTCTTGGGTGAAAAAATCGAATGGGAGAGCTCCGATGATCCCCCGCACATTCAGCGTCCGGCCTCTCAGAGATAAGACGGAGGCTTGCCCAAAGAGGAAGGTCTGTGATCCATGGAGAAAATCGCCCTTGCACCGGCGCACAGGAGACTTCGAGGTTCACACAGAAACCGCTTACCGCTTCGCCGACACGTGAGGTAGTTCAGAGTCATGCGCGCGCGAGAGAGAAAGTGCCGGTTCTTCCCAGGCCCCGTCTTCCAGGCATTTTTGATGAAGTATATTACACTATGTTGGACAATGTTGTACAAGACGTTCAAGCCGTCAGACTGATTACATGCTGGGTATGGGATGGCATCCGCCCTCGTTATCATCGCCGTTCGAAAACATCAGCCCCAACGCCCGGTGAGCGCCGGTGCCCATTGCCTTATTGCTATCTCGCCAAGGGCTCGGTCGTGTCTCGCGCATGGTTGGTCGCAAGATAAGCCTACAAAGTCCGCCGCAGAGCCTCGATCTCTTTTAACATGCGTACAAACTCCATGCTGGCTTGTTTGTTGCTGACCCGCGCGCCTCTGGTTACCATGTTTTGGGCGACATGCTCGGCACCTGGGTCGGCAACCAAGATGCATTGTTTCAGCGCACTGAACACGAACTCCGTTGGCAGCACGGGCGGCTCTTCGACCAGCATCTCCTGGACACATGTCCTCAAGGCGTCCATGCATTTGATCTTGTCCTTCGTCCGCGCCATCTGGCTGTAGACGTGGGCATACAGATCCGGCCCGCGGCGTTGACCGTACCGGGCGGGTATGCGCCACGTCTCCCAGAACTTGTCCCAGTCGCTCTGGCTCGCGTACGCCCTCATCAGGCGAATGAGCTGCTGCTCGGCTGGGCATGACATGGTTCCTCGGAGCAGGACAAGCTCCAGGTTGGACTGGATAGCCTCAATCTTCTCTCCACGTGCTCCAGAGGCAGCGATGGCTTCGATGATGGTGATGATGACTTCGTGATCCATGACAGCCAAGCCCCGTTCGTGCATCGTCTCGATCAGTTCTGCGGCAAGATCAGCCTGGATCTGAGAATGATTTTCTTCACCCGAGGTTGCCCGAAAGACTTGCTTCAGGAGCAGCAGACACCGCTCCATGTCGGCCTGCTTGCCCTCCCAGCGTATCTGTTCGATTTGTTGACGAGCCTCGGTGAGCGACAACGTCGTGTGACTGACCCTCTCTTGACTTGAAGTCGTTGATTGTGTGGATTCGACCGTGGATGACGTGCTATTTCTTTCGGTGGCAAACGGCATCAGCCGCGTCGCGATCGTGGAGAAGGGCCGTTTCTGTTCGGGAGCGACGGTGCGGCCTTTGGCGGAGCGCACCGTCGTCCGCGGTAGCTCCCCGAAACGGTCGTGGAACTGGGCGCCTTCCATAATCTTCTGCTGTTGGGCCTCGCTCCGAATCAGCTGTTGGCTCCAGAGCCTTTCGAGTTGCAGCTCCGTCCGACGAGCCTCCGTGAGGACCTGGACGACGATCGTCGAGCCGGTAACAGGAGCACCGAAACCCGACATGTTGCCTTGTGCGTCGAAGTGAGCTGACTCGCCAGATTTCGCCCCGAGAGTTCCGAGGTTGATGCAGATCCATCCGGTTGAAATGCCGTCGTCGCCGCCCGTTTGGATGGCGCTGGTGCCCAGCAGCTTTGCTTTTCTCCGCATCCTTCGCAGCTTGGTCTTGAGCTCACCGGGCCCAATGAGCCCATCAGCGTTTGCCTCGATTTTGTGGGTATGGCGAAGCCACTTGACCAGGCGGGACGAGGAAACGTGGAGGTGACGTTCGCTTCGTGCCGTTGCGAATAGCATCAACAGGCCGGGGCCCAAAGCAGGAGGGGGATCAACCGCGCGGAGGTCCAACAGTGACAGGTCATCCAGACCCATCTCCTCGTAAATGTACGTTAACAACGGCTCGAGTATAGTGGGCGGCGAGTCGGGCAGTTCTGGCAGCGGTGATATCTGCTGGGCTGGTGCATGGGTCGGGGGCTCGACTTGGAGGAACCATGGCGTCTCGTCGCCGGCTTCGCTCTCCTCGACCGGTTCAGCAGTTTGAGGCTCGGCTTTCGACTCGGTATCGGGAATCTGAGGGGCTGATTCGGCCGCTGGCTTGGACACATCGGGGGGCAGGCTCGAGAAAATTCGATGTGGAGTGCGTGAGGGAAGAACCGAGGGAGGCGTGAGGGCCGGAGCTCGGAGTAGACTGGTTGGGCTGGAGGTGATGGCTCTGAGAACACGACTGCGGCACTGCAGGCAGCCCATGGCCGCGAAAGCAGGTCGCGACGCCATCTTCGCTTCAAGATTGTGACACTTGAAACCCGCCTCGGTGTTGATGTGTACGAAGACGAATCTCAGCGAGGCCGTGGGTCTATGTGATATCTGGAGCTAGACGGTTTTCTTTTTTTTTTTTTCCCAACGGGAGTCATTAGATAATCGGCTTAATTTAGGTAATGCTGAGTGGCGAATGAGAAACGCGAGTTCGCGTCCCATCCGCGGGGCTCACCCGCTAGTCTCGTTTGGGAAAAGAACGACTAATGGAACATTCTGAGCGACACCGTTGGTCCATTCTCGGGCGTGGGGCCGGCAGCCGCCCCGGGCCAGGCGAGCGAAGGCAATTTTTTCTCAGCGACATGTCGCGTCCCCTATCGACAAGCTCGCTGCCACCCCGTTCCGTCCCAATTCCCTTTCCTCCCTCCTAAATTTTTGCATGCGCCGCTCCATCGCAATACGATTGACCCCTTCTCTGTATTCTGTATTTTAGTCTCCCCATTCTCCATTAGCCTCTTTACTTAATGTACCCGCGCCTCTACTAGACTTCAACAGTCTCCTCTGTTGAATCACCACTGTCTCTCCCGGCTTCGTCCCCTTCCGCCCCGTCAGCTCCCAAGATGCTTCTCAGGCACGGCCGGAACAGCCTTTCCCTACACCGCGCAGCCATCTGCCGAACCCTTTCGCCGACCCTACGGTGCCCCTCGTCGACGATCAACGCGAGCCATAGAATCGCCCGTCTTTTCACGACACAGCAAGATGCCCGACCGCCAACGAGACGAAAGAGCTTCGGTGCTGGCGCAGGCTTCAGCGCCAGACGGAGTCTTGCCACTGCCGTCGACGACTATCATCCAATCGACAATTCCAAGTTAGATCGACTCGACAACTCCATTCCGCCAACAATCCAGGATGCTTCGAGCCTTCCGGCATACAACCTGCGAGCTTATGATCCCTCATCGGCCATATATATGCCAGATGCCGCCAAGGCTATTCCTCGAGCCAGGACGAACCTCAACGGCATACCCGGAGATGTGGAGGAGATATTACCGGTGTTCGATGCCTGTATCCATGTCGGCAAGCTTGATCGAGCTGAGCTGCTCCTCAAGCGCCTCAGCGGAATCGATGCCTTCCCAAGAGAGGACCTGACTTCCCTCCATAACCGTTTTCTACAGGCCTCTCTTGATCGGATGCGAGCGCACCCCGACCGACAAGGAGCCGAGGGTCTCCATAGGTGGTACGAAATGTACATTCGCAGTAAAGGTCTGCCTCAAACGGCCGAGACGATCGCATGCATGCTCAAGGCGTCGCTCTTGTCGGAGCGGGATCCCGGCAGGCTCAGCCGGCTGATCACCCGCTACATGAGCATGGCTCCCGGGGAAGCTGGCCTTCACGTTCTGTCAATGGCTGATATCCTCAGCGACCAAGATCTTGCCGTCATCACCGACATTTGCCCAACATACAACCTAGCGTCGGAGGATACAACTATTGCAAGTCCGGTGGAACCAGAGATGGGCCCAACGTCTCAACAAGTCTCTCTGACTATCGACGACCTACCAGATGTCTTACCAACCCCACAAAAGGGCGTCGGACTGAAGACAGTAAAGCAGACACTCAGTCTGTTCGACGGAGTCGAAAACCAGTTTGATATTTCCACACTACCGCGACGCGAACGGAAAGAGATTCAAGCCCGACTGGAGCGCGACACTGTTGAAGCTGCAATAGGGCGGTGGCGAGAGGAAAACGAGTCCCTTCGGAAGATGGGCCTCAACACGGCTATTTCACATGGGTCCTTGAATTCCCGGCTGTACGACTGGCAGATCGCTCTAGAGGCCAGGTTGAAGGAGGAACTGGTCATGATCGATGCCGCTGAAGCCGCGCCCAAGAAGTCGCCAGAAGATTACAACAGGTGCTTGTACGGCCCTTTCCTCCGTCTATCAAGCCCGAGCCGCCTCGCTGCGGTGACGATCCTCGCGACACTGAATGCAGTAGTTGTCACTGGCGTAGACCGGGGCATGTCGGTATCTCTGGCGGTCACTTCCCTCGCCAAGTGCGTGGAGGAGGACATTCGATCCCAGATTCGAGCCCAGATCGCGAGCCAAAAGGCGGCACCAAAGACTAAGCGGAAGCACGTGGTACTCGCTCAGCCAGTGCAAACCGCGACTGCAGATGCGACGCCGAAGGAAGCCAACACTCCTCTGCTTGGTGACAAGTCGTGCAGGTATGACGCTCTGTCAGATACCCAGTGGCCAGTTGCAGTCAAGTCCAAGATTGCTGCCGCATTGCTCTCAGCATTCATCGACACCGCCACCATCACGGTCGTCAAGGAACATCCCGAGAACAAGACCCTCGTCAGCCAGTCTCAGCCAGCCTTTTCGCACGCCACCCAGCTCAAGAAGGGCAAGAAGATAGGCATGTTCTTGCTGAACAAGGAGCTGGTCAAGGTTCTCCGACAGGAGCCTATGGGTGACTTCCTGGCCAAACATCTGCCCATGGTCGTGGAACCGGAGCCCTGGGTGAGCTTCGACAAGGGCGCGTTCCTTCACAGCAGAGCGAGTCTTGTCCGTGTCAAGCAAGGCGACAGGGATCAGCGATTGTACACTGAAGCTGCCGTCGCCCGCGGGGACATGGATCTAGTCCTTAAGGGCCTGGATGTCTTGGGCCAGACGGCCTGGCGAATTAACAAACCCGTCCTCAACGTCATGCTTGAGATATGGAACACAGGCGATTCCCTCGGGAAACTTCCCCCCCTGAACCCCATTGTCCCAAGTCCGCCAGAGCCAGCGGCGTCCGAGGACCCTACCATACGACGAGATTGGCTCAAAGCTGTCAAGACCGCCGAAAATGCCAAAAGCGGGATCCACTCTTCTCGCTGTTTCCTGAATTTTCAGCTAGAAGTCGCCCGGGCCTTCAGGAACCAAACATTCTACTTTCCTCATAACATCGACTTCCGCGGCCGTGCCTACCCCCTCCCTGTCTATCTCAACCACATGGGTGCTGATCACGCGCGTGGCCTCCTCCGCTTTGCCAGAGGGAGGGAATTGGGCGAGAGGGGCCTTGAGTGGCTCAAAGTTCACGTGGCCAACGTTTACGGTTTCGACAAGGCTAGTATCAAGGACAGAGCGTCGTTCGCCATGGACAACTTGGTCAACATCTTCGATTCAGCCAACCAACCTTTGACTGGCAGCAGATGGTGGTTGAAGGCCGAAGACCCGTGGCAATGCCTTGCTGCGTGCTTTGAACTAAAGGCTGCTCTCGAGTCTCCGGATCCTACAAAATACGTCTCTCATCTGCCGGTCCACCAGGACGGCACTTGCAATGGTCTGCAGCACTACGCCGCTCTCGGCGGTGATGCTGGGGGAGCTCGCCAGGTTAATCTCGAACCTGGTGATAAGCCTGCCGATGTTTATTCTGCCGTCGCCGAAAACGTCAAAGACTTTATTGCTAAGGACGCCGAAGCCGGGCACCCTTTTGCAAAGGCCTTGGTTGGCAAGATAACCAGAAAGGTCGTCAAGCAGACAGTCATGACCAATGTTTACGGTGTCACTTTCAGTGGCGCGAGGAAGCAGGTCTGCAAGCAGCTCGAAGCCCTGTACCCCAATCTCCCGGAGGAAGCTGGCGCTGCCCACATTCTTCTGGCCTCATACATCGCCACCCTCGTCTTCAAGGCATTGTCATCCATGTTCCGCGGTGCCCACGACATTCAATACTGGCTTGGGGAGGTTGGCGGCCGTATTTGCTCGGCGCTGTCCCCTGAACAAATCGAGCGCTTCGATCGCGACGGGGTTACGTCACTACCAGACATTACGGCGCAATTCCGTGCCACAATTGTTTGGACCACCCCTCTTCGAATGCCCGTTGCCCAACCGTACCGCAAAAGTGGCACTCGCATCATCAAGACTTCGCTCCAGGACCTGTCATTGAAGATCCCAGAGCGTTCTGACCCCGTCCACCGCAGAAAGCAGCTTCAAGCATTCCCCCCCAACTTCATCCATTCTCTCGATGCTACTCATATGATGCTGTCTGCTTTGGGGTGCGGTCAACATGGCCTCGACTTCGCGGCAGTTCATGACTCTTTCTGGACTCACGCCGCCGATGTCGATGTCATGAATCGCGTGCTGCGAGATTCCTTTGTTCGAGTCCATGAGGAAGACGTGATTGGTCGTCTCGCCGCAGAGTTTAAAGCTCGTTACCGCGACTACATCTACTTTGCAAAAATCAAGGCGCAGTCGCCCGCTGGGAAGAAGATCCTGGAGCTACGCAACACGTCAAAGATGGCCATGAAAGATGAACTGCTCCAAGAGTACAGAAGACAAAATTTACTCCGCTCGACGAACCCGGAAGAGGTCGCAGAGGGAAAGAAAATGATTACACCCGCAAGCATCTTTGAAGAGATGTCTGACGCCGAATCTCTTGCGCGGACGGATGATCTGGCAGGCCTGGGCCTCGGCGAAATATCCGACAAGGCCGCTGACGAAGTTATTGACGATGAAGTCGCGGCCAGCGATGCAGCAGAGGCTGCCAGCTCTTCACTTCCGGAGTTCGTAAAACAGTCCATGGAAACGTCCTGGTTCGAGGAGAAGATTGTCAACGTCAAAAAGCCCAACAAACCCTACGGCGAAAATGTGCTGCGGGGCGTGATCCACGCCTGGCTCCCGCTGACGTTGCCTGACATTCCCAAGAAAGGCGACTTTGACGTTCAGCGGCTTAAGCAGAGCGACTATTTCTTTTCCTAAACTGCCCATCAATCGACGTCTCGGGACTTGTCATGTTTAGAGGCTACGGAGATGAATTGCATTTACCAATGCATGTGAGACTGGCGTTTGATCTTTGCTTCGGAGAGGCGTTGCACGTGGGAGATTCATCAAAACGGAACAAGGGGTTCACTGGTAAATGCTGAATGTCTGACAAGTATGAATTGTGTAAATAGATTAGAAAAAGTTGTTTGGTCCGTTGGTCCGGAGTCTTCCCACCCCCAAAATAAATGTACAGTAGAGCCATAATCATGGATGGCGGACAAAACGTGAAAACAAGACATCCTTGAACCTTCTAATCCATTATTTTACATACCAAGTGTTGTTAGTCGACCACCCAGAGTAGGTAAATTAGCCAGGGCCGGATTTTTACTGCTGCACTACGAAAATGTGCTTTGGTGGATTGCATCCATCGGGTTTCTTACGGAGACTGTCACTTGGCTCGTCTCTTTCCCCGTTCGTTCGCTATGCCTCTCAGGCGAGTCTCCGTGGACTCGACGGACGACAGCCCCAAAAGAAGCATGCGATGCTGAGAATACAAGCCGCCAGGCGAGGGCGAAGCGGCAGCTGATACACGACTCCTCGCCCAGGCTGCAGTTCTTCACCAAAAGTGACCGGGGCGACGGCAGTCGAGAAAGAAGTTGGGGAAGAAGACATAGAGGCGGGGCAACTCGAGACGCCGGCCCCGATGCGTGACCCCGCCTACTGACAGAGAGTTGCACCGAGTTCCATTATGGATGCTGTGTTCGCAAAGACCAACCAGATTTGCTGCGGCCTTGCTTCGCCAGCTGCCCCCGTCTTGGCCGCAGATCGTGCCATCTTTAATGACCGACAGATGCCAGCCGGAACAGGTAGCTCGGTGGTAGGTTCCGTGACCATCATACTTGTCAAACTGGCACAGTAATCCACGCTTGTAGACCCCAATCGATCTTGGCACTGGCTTGCTGCTACCTTCATTTGCGTAAATGCAGGGGACTCGGAGGCTGGTCTCTCGGCCGCACACTACGCTCGGCCTCAAAGTCCGCCTTCTGTGGACCTTGCAAGTCGACGTCTGCTAGCAGAGAACAAGTAAGGACCGCGAAAGAAGAGGGAAAAGAAACGCATGTTTAAAGTCGCGTATCAGAAGTAGGTCGGGATTGGTTGAGCGAGTACAATAATCACGTATCCCCGGTATCTCTTCCTGTTTTCGCCCTCACGTGTAGATTGGCCTTCTCATCATAGTAGATATGATCGACAGCTTCAAGCAGGGTAATCGAAGGCATGCGGGGTACCGAAATCAAAGACAGAAGTTAAGACGGCCTTGCAATTTGTGCTCCAATCAGTCGAATACTTGGGCAAGGGTCTCTGCGTAACGTGGCTTGGCTGTCATTAATTTGCTATAAAGTCCTGCCAGTTCGTCGACCAGATCTTTCGCCAGACTATCCTCTTCTTCGGAAACCACCGTCAAGATCATCTGCTTACACATTCCTCACAATGTACTTCGCCAACGTTATTCTCCTCCTCGCGCCCTTGCTTGTTCTGGCGACCCCCGTTGAAATCGAGGCCAGACAAAACAACGAATGTTGCTACCGAACCGATGTAAGACATCTTATTGCTCAACTTCGTCCAGAGATCAATCCTAACATCAGGTGCGCAGGACGTGAATCAGCTTCTTTTCAGGACCAGAGGCCAGTCGGGAGAATTTCTGGACACCCTCAATTGGTGCTTTTTGAAGGTCGACCGGTCAGTATTTTCCCACCGGCTGCGAGGAGCTTCAACTAACGCACCTGTTCAGAGACGAGAGCGACCCCGACAACTGCTCGAAGGCGACACGCGAGTTCACGTCTGGTTACTGCCCCAGCGGGCTTGGTACTGTTGTTGTTGACTGTCCGTGAGAGTCTCCCAGTCTATGAACTGTGGTTCGATATCGAAATCAGATAGAAAGCATGTCTGTTGAAGAGGCTGAGATGGCCATCATGATGATCAGTTGTTTTATTGATTTGCATGATTCACTACGACCTCTACAAGTGTGACAGGTTCCTGAGTGTCTTTGCCGTTACTGTATTCTTCCAAACAAGGACGAGCCCAGCGAGACCTAACATCCTGACTGTTCAAAATTTCACTGTAAACGCAGCCCTATGTCCACTTGAACTTCATTGATAGCATGCCCGTATGATAGAGGACAGACAGAAGGCGGTACAGGGACATTCCAGGGATATGTACGCAGAAACGCCGAAGTTACACGTGAACTATTACAGCAAGCAAAGCATGGACTCCATGATGCCTTGGAATCGGATGAGTCTTTAACGATCAACGATTTATGCCCGTGCTGGACTGTGCAATACTCTTCTCACTTGAATTGGGTTCTGTTACTATTCTGTTCTCTACGGGCCTCAACCATCCATACTTATAGGCGTACGAAAAGCATGCTCTGGACCAAACAGCTCAAAGGCCCTCGTTCTGTCACGGCCCGAGCGCCATTCCCAGAGTGGCTCGTCCGTCCTCTCCGCCGGATTCCTGTACACGTTGTTGACGAAGTTACGGTTCGATTTAGTCAACTCGTTGAAGAATATCAGGGCCGTACTGTCCCACGCTGCCCGTTCTCTGAGGAGGCAGCGAACGAGCACAAGATTTGTCTGTATCCCCTGTCGGTTGTGCCAGAGGGCCCAGCTCAGCGGCGTTGCGCCAGACATGCTTTTGGCGTTGATGTCGGCGCCCGCTTCCAGAAGCAGCCGGACGATATCCCTGATCCTAGACTCGATCATCTTCCTCTCCAGAGATGGATTCGCCGGCTGGCAGCCTATCGCTATCAGATGCAAAGGGGTGTTTCCCTCGACGTCACGCACATTTGGGTCGGATGTCCCCTCTCTGAGGAGGAGCTCCACCATCTCGAGATCCCAATAGGCGCATGCTTGATGAAGTGCGTAGATGGAGCCGTAGTTCCGAGTGAGAAGCGGCGCCCCTGCTTTCAGGAGGCTACTCACCACGAGGAGGCGGCTTGCGAGCAGATTCGACGGCTCTGGCCCGACGCCTCTTTGCGACTCCAGCGAAGACGCGTCTCTCGCCTTCAGAGCAAAGAAGAGGGGTCTCGCTCTGAAGGGCGAGCTCCAGCAGGGAGGAAACCTGACCCAGCTGACCGACGGGTTGCCCTCCGTGAACTTGCGAGCTTCGAGGTCCGTAAAGGAAAACATGAAGCTCTTCTCGTCTCTCCTGTCCAACGTCCTCCCGGGCCGGAGCATGGGAAAGTCCGCCATACTGGCGACGTCGGCACCGTGCCGGATCAAGACGTCGACCGCCTCGTGATTTCCGCGATATGCGGCCCAATGGAGCGCCGTCATGGCAGATGCGAGGCCTATGGTGCACCTCACCCCTGTTCTGGCCGAAAAGGTGACGAGAACATTGGTAAAGTCTTTCTGGTGCGGACTGGCCCCGTAGCGGAGAGAGTTGATGACGCCGCCGACGTGTTGCGGCCCCTTCTTGGCGGAAAGGATCAAGGCGGATGCTTCGTTTTCGGCGACATCCTTCTCGTAGAGCACCGGGGTGACGATGTTGTAGAATCGACGGCACGTTGCCGCCAAGTGGGCTAAGTCCCTGTAGATGGCGAGAAATTCGGACTCAACGCTGTTCTCGTTGATGTCATGACGAGCATCGTGGTGAAGATATCCTTGGGAGAAGTACGGATGCCAGATAGAGACAGGCTGAAACGGCGTTCTCCGCAATAGTTCGTCAATGATGGAATCAAGTATCTCTCTTGGTAAGCCGTGAAGTGTCGCTGGGTTCGCGTACACGTCAAGGTAGTCGCTGGAGCCTGGTAGTAGTCGGCTCATTGTTGTGGTTTTTTGAAAGTCGTGATGGGGAGGGTAATTCAAAAGCTCGGGTCATACTGCCATGGAGAACCTTTAAATAAGACAATTCTTCATCTGACTGAAGAGATATACTTGATGTTATTTAGGTTACTAGAAATCTTGGTAGGGCTGAGAATAAAGTTCTGATCAAGTGTCGGAAGATGTTCTAGTGCTGTTGACTTGTTGATTGCGAGGTTAACTTTCTACTACCAAGTCCTGGATTTGCTTCTGCTGCAAACAATATCCTGCATTTCAGTCTCGGTCTGGGCAGCACTATCACCAAATTTGCATTTGTTTGATCCGGACAAACTAAGAACATTATGTGATTAGAAATATCCAGAACCGGCTTCTACCTCCCCCAGAGCCATGGCTTTCAAAGCTCTCAGCCACTGTCCGGCTATGCGGCTTACGCTGCACCGGCCCGCTTGAACCCCCTGACCCAGAACTCTGATTGCACAAAAATGCCATAGTTGCGCGAGTTCCATGGTCTCGTGGGGTCAACGAGACTCAAGTCGAATCTCCTAATCAGCTGAAGGTTCCGTCAGTCACGCTCACTTACCAAAATAATCATGCTAGACTCACCTCGACAAATATCTTTCTCAGTTCCATCATAGCCACATTACGTCCCAAGCACTGCCACTTTCCGTATCCAAAAATTAGCTCTAGTGTTGCTTCCATGTTCTTCAGGTTCTCGCCTTCCGCCTCCAGCCACCGCTCCGGCCGGAATTCGATCGCGTCCGGGCCCCACACGTCGGTCCGGTGGAAGATGCCCCACGCACCATACCCGATCCGGGTGCCCTCCGGCAGATACACGCCCTTGAATGTGTCCCCGCCCTTGGGCACTTCTTTCGACATCTGGCCGACGACCGGCGGAAATACGCGGAGGCCCTCCTTGATGACGGCTTGCAGGTAGGGCATCTCTCGCGCTTCTGCCTCTGTTACTACCGGCCAGGAAGGCTTGAAGGCCTCGATTTCGGCTCGGAGGGAGGCGGTGACGCGGGGGTTGGTGATGATGTAGAGGAAAGTGGCGCGGATGGCCGTTGCGGTGGTATCAGAGCCGGCAAGACTGGTGTTTCAACGATCAGCATCAGCCAGTTCTCGCGGAATATCAGGGGGTCTCACATCTGCATCAAGATCTCCGAGGATGCTTCTTCCTGGGTTAAGCCGTGCGCGATGAAGGAGCCAAGCATGTCTTTTTTGACCTTTTTGTCTGGCCCGAAACGTTCTGCCACGACCTTTTTGGCAATACTGGCATGGAAAAGCGGCTGCTCGTCAGCAAAACCACGTTCAAATCACGACGGCACTGCCTGCATGTCGAGACTCGTCGCTCACTTGCAGAACTTACCCGATTGTTTTACCCACGCCAATCGCGTCCTTCTCGTTCGGCACCAAGCTCCGAAACAATGGCGACGACAAGAGCGACAAAAGCCACGGCAGAACGGAGGTGATGACAACATTGGGCATGTTCTGCTCCATCGTGTGGATGTATTCATGAACGTCAGAGTCGCTTTCCACATCACCAAATGGCGTCCCGAAAGCAAGGTCCGAGATGACATCGAGAGTGAAGTACTGAGCCTTGATCCCGAAGTCGAAGGGCTTGCCCTCGGAGACGTACTTGCCAATCAGGTTCACAAAGCGGAGAATGTTCTCGTCGATCTTGGACTCGAGATTCTCGACTTCCTTGCCTGAATACTAACGACATTCTCAGCTCAGGGGATCGCCGCCGGGGACAGGGTGTGACGTACACCTGCGGCCATCTGCGACCGGAGCCTGCTGTGCAACTCGTCGTCCCGCATGGACAGCACGTTATCCCTGCCGGGATCGGGTCTCATTGCGTCGTACCAGCTGGACCGCCGGTAGTTGGTGCGCACGCCGAGCATGCGCCTCATGAGATCCGGGTCGCTGGTCATGAGATCGTTCGGGCCGACGCGCACGAGAGACCCTGCGGCGAATCAGCCAGCTAATCTTCAGTAAGGGACGGGCATGCATGGAAAGTTCGACGCACCGTACTTCTCGTAGGCCTCGTAAAAGTCAAGATGCGCCCTTCCGCCGTAGATGGTGCGGACGAGCCACCACTTGGAGAAGCCCGTGCCCGGGGGACCCTTGACATGCCGTAGCCGCAAGTACTGACGTAGAACCGATGCGACGCTGTAGAGAACGACAAGCGCGATCGCGATGCTACCGTAGGGGAAACGGTCCCGACTCACGGCGACGTCCGAGGAGACGAGCGTCTGATTCATGGCGGATCTGGATGACTGGGTGAGAGATGTGAAGATGAGAGGAGGGTGCGCCAAAGCGTCAGGAGGAGAGAGAGAGAGAGAAAAGAGGAAAGGGAAAAGGTTAAATGGAAATCTGAGACGAAAGCAGCCTGCCCTGCACGCATGACAAGAAAAAGCCACAGGAGTGCAGCTGAAGAGAAGATGGTGGGGGGAGTACGGGGTGCCGCGATGTTCCTCTCGGCCGAAGAGAATCAGGGCTGATCGACGCCGTCTCTCGACGTCAAGGCACAGACGGCCACGATAACGCGAGTGAGATGCCCAGACTTTCTGGCGAATTATCGATGCCGGCAGCTGTGATCGAGATGCGTCGACGCCTGTGACAGTTCTAGACCGGGCTTGGGATTGGGTATTGTGCATGACCGGGTATGCAGGTTTCCCGCGCGGAGCAGGGGGATGTGTGAGTGTCCCGGACGGCCCCGGGGAGCTCCGGAGGGGTGTTGGTCCAGTGGTTCTGTTGCCGCCCTGTTTTCATTGCACTCATCCCCTCTGCGATACCTGTTTTCCGTGTGCTAGCAGAGTAATTGAATGATTCTTTCGCAGCCGTGTGGCGGGGGTGTGCAGCCTTCATCAGAGTCGGGGAGTTCCCCCGGAGAGGGGAATGGCGATTGACGTACGGCGGCCGATCCTCCGATGTTGGATGTGTTTGAAATTCTTCTCGATTTCCGAGATGAAAAGGCCGATGTCTAATTGGGTCGCATGGGCCCTGTGCTGACTTGCCTTGGACTTTTTGACCTGCTGCTCAGCGCAGTAGTGTCCTGTTTGGCGTCTTGTCCCTTTTCTTTTCGCGCTCGCATCTATCTCATTTCTTCTTCACGTCCACGATTGTTTCGGGCGAACAACTAATAGTCCAGCGAAGGCAAATAATCAGGCCATCGGGCACCGTCAGGCGCTCGGCATTTCAGCATGGCAGATTCAGCCCAGGCGGGCGCGGCGACCACGGCGCCCTTGGAAGCAGATGTGAGTCTGTTTGGGGGGGGGGAAGCACACGTTTCCCCGGGTCGACATTGAAAGAGCCAGATCTGATTCGGAGGAAAAAAAATGCAGACTGGCGACGAGAACGAGCCGAACGATGGCGATTCATCCATGGGAGTGGCGAGTAACCCCCTCGCGCCCGGCGACGGCTGACGCGTTTGTACTGATTAGACTTTGGAGTCTGTGCTCGGGTCGTCCACGTCCATGACGAGCAGCATCATGCGATATCGCGAGGAGAACGGGAGGACGTATCACGCGTTTCGCGAAGGGAGTGAGCTTCGATTGTCTGTGTGTGTTTCTGGCTAGTCACTTGCTGACGGTGTCAATCATTAGGATACGTGCTACCGAATGACGCGGTGAGGCTATTCCCAGTGTCTGAGAGTTGCAATGAACTGACGACCGTCCAGGTTGAGAATGACAGATTAGGCAGGCTTATTCGAAACCAATGAAACCCCAACAGTCAGAGTCTAATTGAAGCAGACCTCCAGCATCACTTATACACGCTCACGTTTGACCGCAAGCTGTTCCTATGCCCGGCTGGACGTGACAGGCCGCTCCGGCGGGTTCTCGACGCCGGGACGGGGACAGGGATATGGGCGATGGACTTGGGTACGCCACCGCATCTCGGGAACACCCGGCCGACTTGAACCAGGGAGCTAACAGATTTCATCGTACGATAGCTGACGAGCACCCAGAGACTTTGGTAAGACCTAGCCATGCTGGTTTCCTTTTCTGGCTGCTGACATGCATCACAGATCACAGGGGTTGATCTCAGTCCCATCCAACCGCCATTGTGAGTTGCGACATGTCGATTTCTCATTACCCTCGGTCGACAGCATCTCACCTTGCATCTCAGCGTACCCCCCAACGTCACCTTCTATATCGACGACCTCGAGGACGAGTGGACATACTCGTACAAGTTCGACCTCATCTACGGCCGGATGCTGACGGGTTCGATCGGGGACTGGCCCAAACTCATGCGGCAAAGCTTCGAGTGAGTACGTCCCCTTTCCGCCTGCGATTCTTGCAGCCAGCAACAGAATTCTTCAGTCTGACCCCGTCCGCAGTGCCCTCGAACCCGGAGGCTGGCTCGAGCTCTCCGACATCCTCCTCGACCTGCAGAGCGACGACGGCACCGTCACGCCGGCCTGCGCCGCGCAAAAGTGGGCGGCGCACATGCTCGAGGCCGCGGCGATATGGGAGCGGCCCCTCGACAGCTGCAAGTCGTACCGGCGGCAGCTCGCCGAGGCCGGCTTCACCAACATTTCGCAGGAGATTTACAAGTGGCCGTCGAACCCGTGGCCCAGGGACCCCAAGTACAAGGAGCTGGGTGAGTTGTCCTTGCTACAAATGACACAAGAAATGGCACCCGTTGACGTGGTCGGAAGGAATGTGGACGTACGAGAACCTGGGAAACGGGCTCTCCGGGCTGAGCTTGGCGCTGTTCACGAGGGCGCTCGGGTGGACCCCCGAACAGCTCGAGGTCTTTCTCGTTGACGCGAGGAAGGATATGAGCAATCGGTCGATACACGGGTGGTGGCCAATGTTTGTGCTCGCGTGTCCCCGCGGGAGGTGCTGCTGGCTGACGGTTGTTAGATATGTCGTGTACGCGCAAAAGCCGGGGTAGTCAAAAGTTTTCATTGTCTTGTCTGGCAGGACTGGTCAAAGGCATGGGTAGGGCATACTTGGGGAGTTGGAAATGCATTCATGTACTTTTGTCGACTGAATTCCAACACCGTGCTCCATCTGAACCCAACACTACAACGACCGCAGCGAGTACTCCCTCTTGATCACGTCCGCAATCTTCTCCCCGGAGGCGTACGTCGTCGCGGTCGGCGCCGCCGTCAACACCACCGGCCAGTAACTCACGTCAATCACCCGCAGCCCCTCGACGCCGTACACCCGCATCCGCGTGTCCACGACGCCGCCCCTGTCCCTGGGCACCATCGCCGCCGTGCAGCACGAGTGCGCGTTGGACGGCGACATGCCGGCCCGCAGGAGCCTCTCGAAGCCCGCCCTGTCGACGCCGCCGTCGAACGGCGCGGCCATCTTGGGCCCGAGCGCGCGCATCGCCGGCGCCGACATGATCTCCCGGCCCTTCCCGAACAGGGCCCACGCGAGGTCGACGTCGACGGGGTCCGAGGCGGTGCGGAAGTCGATGACGGGCTGCCGCAGCGGGTCCGTCGAGCCGATCTTGACGGAGCCGCGGCTGAGGGGTTTGAGGAAGTAGAGCGTCACGCTTTCGGCGGTGCCCCAGTGCACCATGCCGATCGGCACGTCCTGGCCGGCGAGCTGGTCGAGGATGAGGGAGCGCTGGCGCTTGTAGTTTTCTCGGACGGGGGCCGGGACGGAGGGGGAGAGGCGGCGCGGGCGGCGGCGAGGAGGGGTTGCCAGGAGGACGTGGCGTTGGAGAGGGGCGGGAGGGCGAGGTTGGTGGAGAGGGTGCGGACGATGGTGTAGGCGCCTCGTTTCTGGGAGTCGTAGAGGGCGCGCTGCTCGGCGTCGTATGTTACGTTGGTGTCGAGGGCGCCCGAGTTGGGAAAGATGTTGTTTGCGACTGAGTTGTCACTCGTACGTACTTCTTGAGACTAGTTTCCATGCGGGACTCACTGGTGTATGGGACCTTCAGCTCGCCCTGATCTTGGAAGTTCTCTCCGACTCCGGGTAGGTCGACAACGACGTCAATGCCGAAACTTTTGAGAAACTTCTTCGACCCGATCCCCGAAAGCTGGAGGAGTTGAGGCGTGTGCAGCGCCCCGGCGGCCAGCAAAACCTCCTTCTTGGCGTAGACCTTGACCTTCTCCCCGCCGGCGGTGGGCAGGTACTCGAGCCCGACAGCGCGCTTTCCCTCAAAGAGGATCTTGGACACGGTGTGCTCGGCTAGGATATGGTAGTTGGGCCGCGAGTCCTTGACGCGCGTGTAGTGGTTGAGCCGGGCGTGGCTCCGGGTGCGGGTCGTGGCGTCGGCGAGCGTGGGGAAGTTGAAGAGGCCGACGGCGCGGTCCCCGGCGTTCGGGTCCGGCGAGGGGGTGAGGCCGGTCTCGAGTGCGGCTTGCCAGAAGTTCTCTACACAAGGTTAGCATGACTTTCATGGGAGACGGCAGGTGCTGGGAGGCTCACTGGCTCCGGGGAAGAAATAGTTTGGGTACGAGGCGTGGACCGGCCCGGACTTGCCGTGAGCGGCGTCAACCCACGAGATGTTTGCGGCGTCGGCAAAGTCTTTGGGAGGGGTCGTGAAGTTTTCGCTCTGCCGAACATGTCAGACGAGCCTCATCGACTGCCGAATGGTAGGTTACCTTTTTAAAATACGGCAAGAAGCTGTCCCAGCCCCAGCCCTTTGCACCCAGCTTCTCCCAGTCAGAAAACTCGGCCTTCCCGCCGCGGACAAAGACCATGCCGTTGACGACCGAGCCACCGCCGACGACCTTGCCGGCCGGAACTGGGAAGCTGCGGTTGTTCAGGGCCGGTTGCGGGGCACTCGTCAAGCCGGGCCAGAGGTACGGGACAGGGAAGAAGGCGCCGGGGACGAGCACGCTGTCTTCGCCCTTGTCGAAGGGGCCGGTCTCGATGACGAGGACGTTGACTTGAGCATGTGAGTTGGTCGCTTGATGTCGTTCTTCTGAGCTGACTTACTGCTTGGGTCCTCAGTCAATCTGTCGGCGACGGTGAGGCCAGAGACGCCGCCACCGGCAATGACAAAGTCATACTTGGTCCCGGCGACAGCCTCCCTCGATGCGACAGTCGCGTGTCGAGGTACACGAAGCGCGGCGGCAGAGGAAGTGCAAGCCAAAAGGGCGACGAGCGCCTTGGCCGTTATCAAAAGAAAACTCGGCATCTTGCTGGATGTTGGTGAACGAGACGACTGATCTGAAGGAACATCCAGCTGCCCTCAAACTGTCGGGGCCCAAATCACAACAATTTATACCCCAAAAGCATGCTTGACAGGGAAGAAAGAAAACGGTGATCTCGCCATCCGGTTCAATTCTAGCCATGCGGGAACCCAGTCGTGCATATGCCAGTCAGCATTGGAGGTAGGCGATGTCGCAACGAGGTAACTCGACACGGGCGTCACCGCAGGAACACCAATCGGAAGGTGACGATCCAGTCCGAAGTATACGGTGGAGGTGCTCAATCTACGCGATCGGATGTTTAATTCAATTCTGAGTGCCTCGCAACCACAAGTAACGAGCGCACCCGCATGACGAGGGGTCACGATGCGGGGAGGGCTGGGGTTCGGCGCATGTCAGCATAGAATGGGGCAGCGTGCCCGAGTCCGAGACCTCGCCACGGGCGGCAGATGACAATGGCGGTCAGGGACGCACGAGAATGTTTGGTTGGTTGAAACATTTGGTATTAAATTACTTTAGATAGTATGCTGGGGGTATCCAATCCAGCGTACGCAGGTAGAGACTGAACCTGAGCTCTCTCCAAATCCCAGAGTTGGTCGTCATATAAAGATACATAAACATCACGGTCTAAATCTTGGATTCTTCGTTTAGATCTTGCTAACCAAGTCGTCGTTGTTCTCGCGGCCCCGGACGTGGTCAGCAACGTTGGGCTCATCTGCGAGAGTCTGCTCGTCGTTGAGCCTGGGGTTCCTCAGGAGGAAAGCGAACGCGATGAGGGGCACCGTCAGGCAGATACCGGTGATGGTGAGGAGTCGCTGTACGTGCTGGTACGCATCGATGATGGCGGCGCGCTCGGGGGTTCCGACGGGGTACTCGCCGACGATGACAAAAGGCGACTGGTAGGTGACTGTCGCCAGGGTTTCGTTGTTGAACGATGCAAGCCTGTCGGTTAGGACGCCGGGGAGAACCTGGGTCCAAATGGCACCGGAGATGGTGTTGCCGAAGGCGGAGCCAATGTTGTAGGTGGCGAGGTACAGACCGGTCATGATGGCGAGGTGCTCGTGCTTGAGGCTGGCCTGGAGCGAAGCCTGAGCGGGGTACGGGAACATACCACCGGCGATACCAAGGAGGACCTGGGCTCCGATGACGCCGTTCTGTCCGGATGGGGAGCCGCGGTAGTGGATGAGGAGACCGAAAGCGACCATGAAGAGCATGGTGCCGGCGACGATGAAGTACTTGAGGCGGCGGACCTTGTAGACGACGAAGCCGAGGATGAAGCCGGTGATGACACTGCAGAAGGAGTACAGCGAGGTGATTCTGGTGGCGGCGGTGACGCTGAAGTCGAAAGCGACGATACAGACGGTGTAGAGGTAGTCACCCTGCATGTACCAACACCAGTTGAGGAACAGGGCAATACCCAGGGGGGCGAGGATTCCGCGGTCCTTCATCAGGTGGAAGGGCACGAGCGGGTGCTTCGCCTTGGTCTCCCAGATGACAAAGACGGGAATGCAGCAGATTCCGATAACCAACGGGGCGATGACGTGGGCCTCCTGCCATTGGGTCTGGAAGCCACCAGCGATGGTGAAGGGCACGAGAATCAGGGCGAAGACTGCGATGACGAGGATGATGCCGACGACGTCGAGCTGCCAGAAGAGCTGGATCATGAAGCTCTTGAAGCCGAGGACCTGGAAGGAGGACTGGTAGGAGTCGAGCAGGCCCTGCTTCTTGGCGCGGCGGCCGACGATGGAGAGGCTGACGATGAGGGGCATGGCGCAGACGGGGTAGATGATGGCCCACATGCCGATGCCCCACTGCCACTTGCTCTTGGCCAGGACGAGGGAGGAGATGTCACCACTGACCCAGGTGTTGATGATGAAGGGCAGGGCGGGGATGTAGCTGAAGAGCAGGCGGGCGCGGGTGGAGGTGATATCGGCGATGATGACCTCGAGGAGCAGCATGATCATGGTGTAGCCGATCTGGTAGAGGACGGCGCCGCCAGAGAAGGCGGAGACGTTGGTGGCGCAGGCCTCGACGACGGTGCCGATGACGTAGAAGAAGACGGAGAGGCAGATGAGCTCGACACGGCCGAAGACGTCGGCAATCTTGGCCGAGGTGGGCTGAGCGGCGGCAGCGATGACGGAGCGCAGGACGTTGATGGTGGCCAGGAGGGAGTGGTTTGCGTAGGAGGAGGTGGCCTCGGGCTGGTAGGCGTAGCGCACAGTGCCGTCGAGGCCGTAGGCGTAGGCGACGAGGAAGACGCCGAAGAAGATGAAGACGCGGTCGAGGCGGGTGATGGCGGCGGAGAGGGCCTCGACACGGATGACACCGGGGGACTTGTCGCCCATGATGTGGTGCGGGTCGGGGTTCTCATAGGCAGCCGGCGCAACGGCGGCGGTGCCAGCGGGGGTCTTTTCCGGGGACAAGTCCGGAGAGTGAGACTCGGTCTCTTTTTGGTGAGCCGCGGTGGCCATGGTGAAGATCACGGGGTCTGGGGGGGGGAGGTCAGCGCCGTATCATGAGATGAGATGAGATGAGATGAGGCAAGTGGCATCGAGGTTGGAGATGGGAAGAAGTTGAAGCAGACGCAGCAGCTGGGTCGGCAGAACTCCACTTCCGTGCGTCTGCGTCTCCGGTAAGGTACCTTGAGGGGCAGCGGCAGCAGTCGCGGCAGCGGCAGTGGCAGTAGAGGTAAGACTTACCCGGAGGACTGGATCGGGGGCGTCCGTGATGTCAGTCAGAGGTGGAGGAGGTGCAGGTGCAGGTGGGCTGCGGGCGCTGTGACACTCTGAGGGTCGGTGCGCCAAGGTGAGTGTGAGGTGAGTGGAAGGTGAGCGTGAGGCGAGGGCGAGGTGAGTGTGAGGTGAGTGTCGTGAGGGATGGTTCGTCTGATGAAAGCGAGCCTCGACGACAACACAGCGACGACGAGATGCCCACAGTTGAGTTAAAGAAAAGAAGGAGATATGGAAAACTCAGACGGATCCGCGTGGGGACAGGGAAGAGGGAAAAGAGCAGCGAGGTTACATCCGCATCCTTTTAACTTTGGCAGAGCCAACACCAAGCTACCAACAGCTCCGAGGATCAGGGCCCCCGTCGCGCCCAAAGGCTCGGGAGCGCCAGGGTCGCACCACCTTGCAAATCGGAGCCATCTCGGGGGTTCGAGGGAGCGACCGACAGCAACGAGGCACCGATTGAGCGAGAGACAGACGTCGAGTGGAGGAGGGGGCGATCGAACTCGCCAGCGCTAGGAGAAGAAACCATCAGCGGCTAGCGGCCTTGGTAGGAGACGGTGAGCGGCGACTCTGGTTGGCCGGAGTAGTGCCTTAGGTAAGGCACTTCCAGACATGTGAGTGGCTGGCTAAGGTACCTTACCTTGGTCGGCCGTCGGAGATCAAGTAAGAAAATTCTGCCTCTTGCCGTTGGAAAAATAAAAGTCTGATTTTTTTTTTATCAGATCCATCTGATATGATTTAGCGTGCGCCCTCATTCCTGAACCGCTACGACCGATACCGCAATCGGGTACGTCTTCCAAGCCGTCGTGGCGCCTCCCAACCACCCTCCATCGCACCGTCCGCCGGCGATGATTGGGCGACTCGGCCATGGCCGATCAGGAGACGCCGGCTGCTTACTTGTTGGTCAAAAAGTCCCTTCCGTTGGCAGAAGACGTCAGCAGGCCTGTTGGTCTCTGGTATGTGTCTACACTACCACACTACGCATACTACGAAACAATAAAAAACGCTCACCAACAACGCGCACCCAGGCTCGCGGCATCATGGTTCCCGCATGTACCTCGTAACGAACCACATTTTGACCCCCACTCGACCGCCAGACGCTCCAATCTCCGCAGGCTCCCGACTGGCCCAGGAACGACGGGCCCAAGTGATCAGAGCATCGGTCAACCCGGTAGCCTTGGGCCGGTTTTGACAAATGGTTTGCGCGCCGCCGCCCTCCAGCGCCAGCGAGAGGTCCACGGTGACCGGCCAGAGCTGGGAGGCTCCGCTGCGAATGGGCTCATGGTCGCGTCCAGACTGCTCGCTTTCTCCATCTCAGTCTGCTCCTCCGACCTCGTGTCCCTGCGCTGGAGCCTGGGGAAAATGTTCAGAGAATCTGATTCTTCAAGGGTTTTCCCACGCTCAGAGTTTCTGGCCTGCGTCCTCGTGTCCTCGACTCCTCGCCGCTTCGGCCATGGCAAACCCCTCGGATTGCGGCACATCATCACGCATCATCCAGGCTCTCCCTGCAGCATCCCTTGTCCACCGCCGCCGGCCCCCAAAAGCTAACCCCCCGATCAACGGCACGCGCGAGACCATCTGCATCTTAGCGGCGGAAGCAGGCAGGCAGAGCTGAAAGCAGAAAAAAATTCAGACGTGGTATCCCACCGGCGGGCAGGACGCCACAAACGGCACCGCTGCAGGGCTAATTGCCCGCCTGATTGCCGCCTCCGCCTGCTGGTCTGCAGCAGTCTTTCCGCCCCGGAGGCTGGAGCACAGCGCCGTCCGCCGGGTCAAAATCCGGCAGTCGCAGGCAAGGGGACATCGAGAAGCCATCAAAAAAGAGAGAAGGTGGGCCGTTGCGTTGCCACCGGGGGAAAATTCCAGCATCTGGGCGTGACGCGCCCCACGCGGCCCCCGAGCTACCCGGCGACCGGCGCGAGATAAGATCGTTATCAATCAGCGGGGCCGAGCATGTCTGACGCCCATCACGATGCCATTTTCCAGCTTCTTTTTCCTGTGAAACAGACTCAAAGAAGTCGACTGGACCCACTCCGTCGCGATCACGAGAGCCTTTTAAAGTGTCGCGCGAGCATCACGGTCGACGCTTTCTTGGATACGGCCGTGGCCCAGCCTAGTCCGTGAGATTTGTGTCTCTCCTTTCCCACTTGCCGGAAGCTGGGTAACCATTATTTTGGCTCGATGCCACAAAATTGTGGCTCAATCCTTCTTCATGGTCAGAGAAAGCGGATAGTTTCAGCTGAGTTTTCCCCTTCGCCCCGATGGTGCCAGAGATTCGGTCGCGGCTCTGGCTGGCAATCTCGAGGGCTTTGCCGCTGAAAGTGATGAAGCCTTATTATTTCGTACTGACCCCGGTTTCGCTTCAACGAGAAAAGGCGGCTAAGTTGGAAGTCATTGTCAATGCCTTCGGGCGTATGACCCAAAGCAACGGACGTCGAGGCCTGCTGCATTCTCCGCCCGCAAGACCGTCGTGGGGCTAAATACACTTGCAAAGCTTGATGGCGACACTATGCGATTCTAGACTGCCAAGAACCGACCCGTCATCTTTTGGAGCCGGCATCCCGTGTAACCCCGCCGCAAGTGCCGAACACAACGAGCGCCGCCCCGGTCTCCGTGCCTTCGGCCCATGCCAAATGAACCAAGGACGACTTCAGCCGTCGTGACACGAGATTATGCCGTCCCCTTTCTCTTCATCCCACAATATGACCAATCCTCTCTCGTCATGTCACGATGGCATGACCGAGTGCTGGCTTTGAGAGTATTGACCGCATCACGAGCAAGGGTCATGAACGCCAAGACCGCACCGAAAGCCGTTTGGTTCGGCATGTGCCGGGGGTTACGAGAAGCAGAATCGCCGAAACCAGACCCGGGTATCAGCACAACGCTTCCTTCAGCGCTGATATGAACCAGGCAAATCGGCCTTACTGCGTTTCCCAACATCAGAAGCATCTCTCAATGACTGCGTCAAGTTCTCCAGAATTGAGTTGCCGCTACCGCAGGACGTCCCCGAGCACGAGCCCGTCCTGCGAGTACCCCATTAGAACGATATTGACCAGCAGACACGAACCCGCGGATGCCGCAACTTGCCTCCTTATTATTGTGACCCAACATTGACCGAAGGGTACGCAGCAGCTGCAGCCTCTTTAGACAGGCGATGGGCTTTGGCGTGGCCAGCTTCGGTTTGACTTTGGTAGGTACGATCTTGCCACGGTAGGTAGTTTTGAGTACTAGAATCGGGCCTCCAACAATAATTATCTGGCGAAGTGAGTCACTGTGAGTCCACTCGTTGTCCATCATCTCAGGCACGCATCACCTCGGGGGAAAACCATCCGCCATCTATCCTGTTCTCGCAGTTCGGGGGTTGCTTACATGTAACCCAGTTCTACGTGACATCTGTTCACTTCGTCAGAAAATCAGACAATAGGCTCTTCATCTCTGCAGGTCAAATGCAGAAGATTACGCATGGTGCCTTGCGTCTTCATGGCCGAGAACAGATATTTGTGTTGCACCGATGTGGTGTGATATTCTGCACAATGAATCAATCCCTCGCCTGCCCCTTGGTCTCTCCACGTAAGCTTGAATTCCCCGACGCCAACGGGTCAACCTGCAGAGAGTTTAGTCACACGTTTGCCCAGCACCCGTGAGGTCGGCTGATTTATCACGTACGTAGGCAGGAATCACGATGTGGCGAAAGTCGTGCATAAAAAGGGCAAACTGGACAGATGGTGTGAGTGTTCAATAACCCAAAGGCTCAACACAAGACTCAATCGTACTCGCCAAGTCTACAAGTTGCCAGCATGAAGGTGTTCATCGTTTTCGCCCACCCCGAGCCCCAATCTCTCAACAGCGCCCTCCTCCGCACCGCGGTCGAGGAGCTAGAATCCCAAGGCCACGAGGTCCGCGTCTCCGACCTATACGCCATGAATTGGAAGGCCCAGGTCGACCGCGCCGACTTCCCCCACCTCGCGGCCGACGCCCGCCTGAGAGTGGCCTACGCGTCCGCGGAGGCGACCGCAACGGACACGCTCACGGCCGACGTCAAGACCGAGCAGGAGAAGCTCCTCTGGGCGGACCTCGTCATCCTCCAGTACCCGACCTGGTGGTACGCCATGCCCGCCATCCTCAAGGGCTGGGTCGACCGGGTGTACTCCCTGGGCTTCGCGTACGGCCGCGGGGAGCATAGCGACAGCCACTGGGGCGACCGGTACGGGGAGGGCTTGATGCTGGGGAAGCGGGCGATGGTGGTCACGACCGTGACGAGCTGGGCGGAGCACTACTCGGCGAGGGGCATCAACGGGCCCATCGAGGACGTGCTCTTCCCCGTGACGCACGGGGTGCTGTATTACCCGGGCTTTGAGGTGCTGCCGTCCTTTGTCGTGTATCAGGCTGATCGGGCGGACGAGGCGGCTTTTCTGAAGGCGGCGGAGGAGCTTCGGCGGAGGTTGCGGACGGTGTCTGAGACGAGGCCGATTGCGTACCGTCGACAGAACGGGGGGGATTATGAGATTCCTACGCTCGTGCTGAAGCCGGGGATGGAGGATGCTTCTGCGTCTGGATTTTCGTTGCATAGCCGCAAGGCGGAGGGCGCGGATGGTGTTGAAGAGTAGGCCGGGAGGAACTGGATGCGTCTGAAAGAAGGCCGATTGGAAGGGAACAAATCTCATCTTCAGGTGTATTACACTCCATTCAACCGATAGAAACCTCCGCTTGTAAAAAAAGCTTGCTGAAGTCGCCATGGCACTCGTGCCAGTGGGCTATTCCGCTGCTGAAGTATGCAACCATCACTAGGCAATCCAGAACCAGATCCTCTCCAGCCAATTCCGAGGCTCGACCACCGGCCACGTCGGTTCCAGTCTGTCAATCTCCGCCTTGCCAGACCAGATATCCATCTCTGACAGTTTGACAAACTTGGTCTTCTTCACAAACTTGTACCCAAAGAACAGAGACAAAAAGATGGGAATATCAATGTACGGCGGCACAAACGTCTTGGCACTAAACCTCCCGGGGAAGAAAGCATCAAACCCGTTGAAGAAGGCCACCACCAGACAAAACACAATGGCAAAATACGCCAAAAAGGGCTGCATCGGGGCCTTGTACGGCAGCGTGTTCCTGTCGATGCCGTTGTACTTGAGGCAATAATAAAATCGCAGGTACGTATACGAGACGCTCGCCCAGACGATGAGCGTGCTCACCGCGCTCAGGTTGCTGATCCAGAAGAACACCTCGGCGGCGCGGTTGCCGACGTTGAGGTACACCAGGCAGCTCAGCGCGGCGGTGGCGGCGACGCAGGCGTACGGGACGCCGAAGCGCTCGAACCTGAGGACGGCGGGGGCCTTGCCGTCCAGGGCGGCCGAGTAGAGCACGCGCGTGGAGGCGTAGAAGAAGGAGTTGCCCGCGGACCAGGCCGAGCTGAGGACGACGCCGTTGATGACGGACGGGAGGGTCCCGATGCCGGCGTTGCGGATGGCGATGACGAAGGGGCTCTGGGCGGCGCCGGGGGCGCTGCTGCTGATGGCGTTGAGCAGGTCCGGGTCCTCGGAGGAGACGCAGAGGCCGACGAGGAAGATGGCGAGGACGTAGAAGATGGCGATGCGCCAGAACACGCGGCGGATGGCCTTGGGGATGTTGCGGCGCGGGTTCTCCGTCTCGCCGGACGCCACGACGACCATCTCGCTGCCGCCGTAGGAGAAGGTCGCCTGGATGAAGACTTTCCAGAACGCGAGGAAGCGGCCGAGCGCGCCGGGGCGGAGGTACTCGTTCATCGGGCCAGGGTCGTTCCAGTACCGGAAGCCGATGCGGTCGCCGGAGGGGGAGCCGCCGAGGGTGATGATGAACATGAGGAGGATGAGGCCGACGATGGTGGTGAGCTTGATGGCGCCGAAGAAGAACTCGGCCTCGCCGTAGATGCGGACTGGGAAGCAGTTTATGACGACCATTGCGAGGAAGAAGATCGTGATGAGGGCCGCTTGGGGGACGGCGTGGTCCCAGTAGTCGAGGATGACGACGGACACGGTGACTTCGATGGGCACGCCGATGGCGAATTGGTACCTTCTTTCGTTAGTACTCGCACTTTGGACCAAATTATTTCCTGAGAATTTTGAAGATTGGGGACTCACCAGTAATTCCAGCCGAGCGTAAACCCCAGTGCCGGATCAACATATCTCACCGCGAAGATGGGCACCGCGCCCGGGATCGGGAGCCATGCCGCCATCTCACCAAGACTGTTGATGACGCAATAGAGGTTGAAGCCGGTTACCGCATACGAGATGAAAGCTGACAGCGGCCCAGCCAACGAGAGCACCTGGCCGCTTCCAACAAACAGCCCGGTACCAATGGCGCCAGACAGAGCCAAAAACTGGACATGCCTGGATTTGAGCTTCCTCTCGAGCGTGCCAATGTGCTGCAGCTCCTGCTGCTGCTTGAGGTCGGCTGCGTCGCCCGTCGTGGTGGTACCGGGCTCGATGTCGATGGCATCGGGGTGTCTCCTGGATTCTCCAGGATGATCACCAGCCCTCTCCTTGTTCTCCATTGTAGCCGTTTGCTTTTGTTGCTGTCTTTTTACTGACAGCTGAATACTCGGCGTTACTGGTGTATGACAAGCCAGAACGTTCCCCGGACAAGAGACAACGTGGATGCGTCAAACACGAAGAGTTCAAGCCAGGGACTAAATAGTGGGAGAGACGTTACACTGCGTCTCGTGGTCGCTGCTGTCACTTGTCCTGCGGCCGTACTTTTGTTTCTCCAAATGAGGATTTTGATTTGTCGATCGCTGCACCTCGATCCTGCATCCACGGCACATGAAGCGACCAAGGTGCGGGGTCGATAAGGGGCGTCTTGGGAAACGTTACCATTGGATATTTTCGTAGATGAAGATTGGCTTCGGGTGAGGTATTTGGCCATAGTCTTGTTTGGGAAGGGCGGGAAGCTGTAGGGAACCTGGTGGTCGAATTACGAAAACGCAGACAACGAGGCATGAGGAACTCTTAGCCAAGCTGATTCACAGCGAAACCAGAAGGAAGACTCAAACATGAAATCAGATGTCCTTTTCCCCCGTGGCTCCATTTCACTGGAGTAAAGCATCATACAACTCCCTTGCAGGAGGAGAGAAACTTCAAAAGATTCATTCTTTGATTTGGTATTATCAATTAAAACCGAAAACCCATATTAAGCTGCTCTACGCAGCATCGAAGTTCGTAATCGTTGCAAGTTTCAAGGCACATCCGGCCTATCGTATTGTCGTGCAAACCTAGCCCGAAACTCAAAAGGAGAGATTCTAAACGAAGATATCCTTTTTCCTTCCACAAGACACGCCTTCGGGGGAGATGCCTTCGGGGGAGACGACCATGCCCATGGATATCTGCGTCGCCGTGGACACAGCCTTTCGTCCAGGTCCATCTGTCAGGGCTCGCCTTGACCTCGCCTTGCACCCACCCCATCAGGCAACAATGCGTTGATCTTGTGGTGCCGAGCGACAATGAAAATACTGAGAGAATCCCGATGGATGATGAAGAAGCCGAAATTTGTGTCTCTTCTGCCAAACAGTCAGTAAGTGGTGGTCGACTAGAGAGGGTTTGAAGGACACTTACAGAGCTTGCGCACGTTCGTGTAGCTGGCGCGCTTCGAGATGATGGACAGCGGCACTGCTGCCTCGGCAGTTGCTTGACAGACGTCCATCAAAAGACGAATTCGCTCGAGTTTCTGCGTGTTCGCCAATACGTTGACGGACGGAGATGGCTGGGCCTCAACGGCCAGTGCATTTGGAAGTCCAGGCAGCAAATCGACGCCCAGCCTTTTAATGTCCCGGCCTCCCAAATTGTGGAGGAGAGAGTTCTGAAGGCTGTTGCGAGTCCAGTAGACGACCCATTGCATATTGTGCTCACGGAGACGACGGAGTTCGATGCGGTCCCGGATCTCCACGCAGCATTCATAGGCCTGTCCGAGAGACAAACCCACTGTCTGGGTGAACTTGAAATCTTGATTCGGGAAGATGGTGCCACTCTCGTCGCAGAACATGAACTTGAGGCTCTTCGCATCCCAATTGACATCTGGCTTGATGTACACGTCCGCACCTCGGCGTTGACGAGGGGTGACTGGTGTTCCATCGGCGCGCCGCTTATTTGAGGGACTTACATCCTCGGCGAGCTTTCCGACCTTGAACAGGAAGCTTGTCTTCGCCGGCTGCTGCAGCGCGTCTGGCTCGCGGACTGACTTGTTGGTGTCCCAGTTATTGGTGAAGACCTGTTCCCATACTTTCTTTCTCGCTTTCTCCTTGTCTTGTATCGTATCTAGGCTGTCTGTGATTCTGTTCTTCTCGTAGAGATGAGTAATCCAACCGTCTGGTATCTTCTTTTCCTCATCGGTGAGGTGTTCATACTTTGAGAGCCTCCAAGGCGAGTTGAGACGCTGGGATAGCTCAGGGAACCCGGCAACCATCCGCTGGAGGAGATTTTGCATGCCCTCGGGAGTCGGAAGAGGCATGATCTTGCCGTCGTGATGATGCAAATGTGGGTGTCTGTGGTGGAAGGCTGATGATGTCAAGTAGAACGGGTTGAGAAGTTGGCTCTGCTTTGTAAACTTTGAAGGGGAAGAAATCTCTTCTCCCGCAGACGAGGCAGTAGTAACAGTAGATCCAATTGAGGCAAGAGCCAGAGAAGCACCTTCCGGGGGAGGATACTGTCGGATGAAATCAAGCGTCGAAGTCCGTGTTCACACTCCTAATTCTAATTACACACGAAGTCGAACTTGCAGCTGTCTGGATTTGAACACCCATCGTCTAGTTTCCCATCTTCTAAAGCTACAGGCTCTGGGAAGCAGGCACCAAATGGACATATTCGCTCTGCACCCGAATGAGGACTGGAAATCCATTTTGCTCTCTTAGCCGCATGACTCCCTTACTGTAGCAGTCCGCTTTCTCGTTCCGTGCAATCTTGCAATCTCTCACTTCAAACCCCATGAAATTTCCACACAATGATCTGGACAGAAGAACGTTCTTCCCAGCTTGATGCATGCAGGGTGGGCGACGTTTTCTATCTCCGACGTCTCTTGAAGAACTCTCCGAGGACATCTGCTCTGTTGGTGTCGGAGCTGTCCATGTCAACGTCGACCGTGGCCGCCTCACTCTCGCCATCTTCGAGTCTACGTCTTTTGCGGTTCGGAACGTCGCGGTTGGGGTTGCAAGCAGGCTGGAGGTTTTCGTGTCGTATGTTTGGCTGATTCGAGGCGCGGCGAGGAGGTGTCAGCCCGATTGCCTTGATCTGGAAGTTGATGGATCCGGGACTTCGGCAAAGCTGGATCGAAATTTCCTCGAACGACTTGCCGGCTCGAGTTTGGGCTCGCAAAATTTGAATCTCTTCTTGGGACCAGGGTTCGGTGTCCAGCGTGATATCCGCCGGTAGGCAATTCTTGACTCCAAGACCGTTGGGGTAGAAGTCGACGGATGTGCTGCGTCCGAACCTGGTCACTACGTCTCCGTAGGTGCGACCAAGCTCATCGGCAATTTGCTTGTACGTCGAACCTCTGCCAATCAATTCGATGAACTGCTCCTCTTCAGCCAGGGTCCACGGTCGATCGGAAGGCCTGGTTTCAAGGTTCAAAGTCTCCGAGTAGAAATTTTGGGAAATCGCCGAGGTCAATCTGTGGAAACGATGTTGAACGGCTAGCTCGCTTCGATCCAGCCTCTTGGAGATATGCCGCCTTGTCTTTCCCTCCTTCAACATGTCGATCATCGTTAGGTCGTCTGCCGGGGTCCAAGGGCTTCTCCCGGGCAAACTTGGGGCCTTTGGCGGCATGGTAGGCTGCTGCTCGTGGAAGGCGTCGAGATGGGATTTGCCTTTGAATTCCCAAAGAATCGGCGCCGTATCGCTCGCTGAAGGCTCTCGGGCATTTGTCGATGGTCAAAGGACTTGGCTACGGCACTCAAAGAGGGCCGTGGACGAAATGTTTGGTGAGGTAGAAGGTCGTCCCCAAGAAGATGGATTGGTTGGCGACGAGGATATCAGAAGGAAAGAGCCATTTCAAGAAACGAAGGAACGAGGAGGTCTACCTCACCTTCCACAACTGGCGGAAAGTGGTCAGGTCCTTCCAGTTGTTTGCTGTCCAGTCACTTGGCAAGGTGGCCGATGCCTGAGTACCGTGATTGATGCCTCGAACGATCCGTTTCCCATTGCTGCCCTTCTTTATGCCCGAAATTTTCAAGAGAGTGTCAAAGCGATATACATGAGCTGTCCTTGTGTTTCTCCAAATGCTGCCGGGATCCCACGTTGAACAGGGCATCTTGCAAGAACAAGAATTCGGGGTCAGCTTCAACGTCAAGATCGGCCAAGAAGAGATCGCCTTCAGAATCATTGGCGCAAATACCGCCACTGGCATCCTTCTTTTCTTTGGAAGAGCCATTTTCGTCTTCATTGTGGGCCTCCCCGCCCCCAGAAGAAGACAAGGTGCTTGCCGGAAGTGCCTGAAGAGCTTGCGATCCTGCCAAACCATTGTTCGCAACAGGATTGAAGATGGTGACTGGCGAAGGCTGCCCGGGATACTTGGGTATGTCCTGCCGTAGCTCCGGGAAATGGACAAAAAAGTCAGGCTCCATCGTCCATGCCCTCAAGTCACGAAGCCTGTCTTTGAAGAGAGGCGAGAGAGCATAGACGCCAAGCTGCATGTTCCGGACATAGCAGTCGCGGAAATCAAACGGCCAAGCTACGCGAATGTGTTCCTTGAAGAGATGCCAGAACTTGTTGTCACAATACCGGTGGGGTGTTGTTGCAAAGCGATAGCGGAGGGCAGGCCTGTGCATTGGTTTAGTGCCTTATTAGGGCGTCATGGCATTCGGGAGAACTTACCAGGTGAAATAGTCCGCTGATGGATCGTGTGATATTTCCTGCAGCTGCCTGCGTGAAGTCAGCTTCTGTCCACATAGACTGGAACATAGACAACCACTGGGAACTCACGATTTCAGATACCATTGGGGCACCACTGAAGACTTCATAGGTGTAGGGTCGGTGTACGCCCGCATCAAGAGATGGATCATTGACAACACAGCTAGCCGCTCAGTCTGACCGCAGCCGGAAAAGCAGAGCTCGTCAAGTTGTCGGACCTTCTTCCACAGAGTAGTCATCCGTCCGGATTGCGTCAGGCTATCCCATCCGTGGAGAACGGCATGTACTGGAATATCCTCGCTTACTTCATGCTCTATGTTCAGCATAGCACCGGCGACAGCGAATGGTTCTCTCAAAATCTCATTTCCAGCTTTCCAGTTGTTGCAATTCACCAGGGACCCATCCGAAAGCCGGCGCGTCCTCGTCGAAGCAGCACAGCTGCATAAGTGCCTGGCTGTTGGCACATCGAGCGCCGTACTATCATCGTGTGTTGGAAAATGAAAAGTAGACGGCGTGGTTGGTGGTGGTGAAGAGTTGACAGCATGAGCGCTCGCTGCCATATCGGTCTGAAGGGTCTCATTCATCCAGAACTGGTCGAAATCTAACGCGAATCCATTTTCCAGACTGTCTGCATTGCTCTCTTGGTGTCCCACGGTGTTCTTGTCGCCAGAGGCATGAGCAGAAGTCGGTACATCAGCAGTCCCGGACGTAAGTGCAGGTAATAGGTCTGGTATCGACGGTCCCGGCAAGCCGGTCTCAAGTGAGTCTGACTGCGACAGAGTCTGCGGTTCGGTCGCTTGCCCTTCTGTTCCCCATTCCTTGACTTCTGCTAAATGTCTGGTGAACAAAGACGACGTTGCCTCAATGCAACTCATAAGCTTGTTCCGCTGCTCGGTCACCCGTGACAGCTTTGTCATGAGCGACACCGTCGTGGCATTGTCATCCTTGCGGCTAAGCTCTTCAACCAACCTCTCCAGCTGGGCTATCCGGTTCTTCGTCTTCTCCCGGGCTATGCGTTGGGCTTTGCGGTCGGCCTCTCTCTTCTTCAACCTGGAAGAAGAGACCGCGTGGGTACCCTGTTGATATCGTGCGTCGGGGGTCGGTGCGGTTGCCGGCGTGCTGGCCATATCGATCAGACTTTCCTGATAGATGTCGTACTATGCAGTGGATTGTGTTGGCTGTTGGACAGACGTCATGCGGGGGTGGAGGTCGGGAAAAGAAACGCAGGGAAACGGGAGACGGGCGGGCCGTAGTGCAGGTGCGGAGACACGGAGGGATTAGAGTCCGGATGTGTGGAGGCACAGGCCACCTGGAGGTCACGTGACCCCAGTTAGCAGCCTCCTTGGCCTGGGCCACAGGCCCAGCCTAGCCAGGCTGTCAGATTGAGCGGTGGCCAGGGTGCGCGCGAAGCGCGGGATTTACGGTCTCCAGCGCGGAATAAACAATTAATCCGCGGCGGAGCGCTTAGTAGGGCCTCCCCTAAGCAAAGAGCAAAGCCTTTACGCCTATATAAATAGGGGTATATAGTATAAATACTATATATAATAAAAAAGGACTAATATATACTTATTAAACCCTTAATTTAATAATTAATAGTTTAATTAGTCTACTTATAACTACTACTATAAATACTATTACCTTTTTTATATTAATTATATATTTAATATAATAATATCTATTTTAAATATAAAAATTATACTTAATAAGCCTAAGGATTAGCCTTTTTAGTTTAACTAGCTTAAATTACTTATAAAAGGTTATAATTTCTAGGAATATTTTAATTTTAAATAACTAAAAAGTATTACTAAAAACACTTATATACTACTCTAAATACTTTTAATATATTTTATAGCCCTTTATATTTTAGACTATTCTATAGATATAATAGTTAATATACTAATAACTATTTTATTACTAAATAATATAACTACTA